>CATIWF010003314.1:0-126543 GCA_949630135.1 Balakata baccata | reverse complement strand
TAGTTGATGAAGTAATGATTATATCAATTTATCATAATTTATGCTATTTTATTTTAATCTATAGTTATATTATTTAATTATAACTTTAACTTATATATTTTATTTGATAAAGTTATGATAATCAATTTAATTTTATTATAATTAGTAAAGTTATGGTATTTGGGATAAAATATAATAATTATTATAATTTATATAAATTTAATTAATTAATTAACAAAACTGATTAAACCGAACCAAACTAAACCGAAATATTTTTGTTCAGTTTGGTTCGATTTTAAATATTAATCAATTCAATTCGGTTTTTATAAATTACAATTGGTTCGGTTTTTTAAATTCGGTTCGGTTTAAAACCGAAGTGAATCGATGTACACCCCTAATTAAAAATGTAATAAAAGTTGAAATTTTGAAATATAATTTTTCTATCGTAATGTAGAATATTTAAATTTTATTGTTTTAATGTTATTTTTATACAATTTGATGAATTATTTTAATTTAAATATGTTGAATTTTTATTTTGTTTGTTTTATTTGATTTTATAGTAATTTATAATAGATTGTTTGTATATTTTTATTAATTTTTAATTATTTATTTAGTTTGAATTTTATTTTATTTTAAAATTTTTAATAATAAGGAGGTAATTAAATAGGTAATATTAATTGAATTTGAGACGGATCCGTAAAAGTACATATATAATTGGATTCGAATAAAACATTTTTCATAGATACTCTACCTGTTGCTATCCATAAAGATGACCTATCCCCCTAGTTAGCCATTAATTTTTTATTAGCACAATTTAAAATCCTGGCATATGGCTTGTGTTCTATTGTTCATATGCTCTATTGTTCTTGATTTCTATTCCATTTCTGTTTTTTCTTTCTTTTGAATTTGTGAATTTGGATGCATATTGAGAAATGGAAGCTGAAATTTAATTAAGCTCAAGACTCAGCGTTTTATGTGATTTGATTAGTTTTTTTCTATTTTTTAAAATTTTGGTTAGTGGTGGTTTGTGATAATTTTTTTAGAAGAATTATGGTGTTGTGCTTGATAAGTTGGTCAATCTTTTGATAATTTTTTTTAATCTATTATTAATCTTTTTTTTTTTTATAGAATTGTCAAAGTATATTTAAGGTATTTTTAATATATATCTAAAGTATTTTTAAGATATTTTTATGAAATTTCTAAAAGTATACCAAAGGTATTCCAGAGAAATACTCTCAAGGAATTCTTTAGGAATTCTCAATTTCTCAAGATATATCTAAAGTATTCTCGTGGAATTCTCTAATGTATATCCAAAGTATACTCAAGATATTTCAGGAGAATTCATTTTATGAAATTTTTTGAGAATTCCCAAGGTATGCCTAAAATATCTCCAAAGTATACCAAAGAGAATCATGAAGTATTCTTAAGAAATTCCCAATATATCTCCAAGTATATCCAAAGTATTCCAAAAAGTATGTCAAATTGTTTCTTTGAAATTTTTGTGATGTTTTGAATTTTGATTAAATTTTATTATTTTTTTCTTCTTTAATGAATAATTGTTCATGTTCTTATTCTTTTATTACTTTTTAGTGAAAATTGAACCAAGATATTCCCAAGGTATACCGAAAATATACTGTCTGGGCATATGATGATTTTGAGATTTATGACTGTTATAATTTTATAAAATTGTTTTTAGTAAATTAAAAAAAAAAACTTAGAGTGCTGATAAAAATGTAAATAAATACTTATTTTTTGGTATTTTTGTAAAATTCTCTTATTTGTATATTCAACTCTAAAAAAAATTTACCTTTGAAAAAAAACTCTAATACTTTTGCAGCAATTAAGCGTTTTTTCATTTTAACATTTCTAAACAAATAATTTTACTTAATATTTTTTGGAGAAAATTTTACCTAATACTCCTTCTGTGCTATAGTAATGCTGCTTTTAAAAAAAAATTCAAATTCTATTTATCAATTGCTTTTTTTATATTATTAATAAAAACTAAGCATTTTTTTTTCAAATTTGCCCTAATACTTATCAATGCAAAGTATTAATATTATGCTGAATTCAAAATTTTTAGTCTTTCAAAATCAAAACTAACTTAATCATTACAATTCATTTTTTTTCTAAATTTAAAACTAACCAAAACTAACTTAGTTTTATAATTCATTTTTTTCTAAATTTAAAACTAATTAATAAATTCTTAATCACCGTGAAATCACAAAAAAAAAAAAAAGGGACAATCAATACGGAATGAATGAAATCAATAGTACAGGATCCACCTATTTGATTCTGCATTTTTTCCTTTAAACAACAAACATGGATATTAAACCAATAAATGCAACAAAAAGAGGACACTTTCCTTTTCAGTCCAACATTCATTTACTGATTGTTTGATTTAAAATAAATAAAAACAAACAACCAATTAGAAGGTGAATGTTCTGATAGTCATTTGAAAAGAGAAAAAAAAAAGTATCCCTAACATTCCTCGTACAAGGATCATTGGTATCCCATCATTCCTAATGCAAGGGTAAGTGCATTCTCCATTTCTCCTAGTCAGGCTGTTGGACAGGATTCCGTTGGCTTCAACATTGATTAAGGAATAGAAAACTGAATTAACAAGGAGAACAAAAGCCCCGGAACTGCACCCTATCTGGTTATCATGCAACTGGCTAACCACCTCCTGATCATAAAATTATTAAGATCAATGATCACATCATCTGGTGAAAGCAACTTCACAGAGTCAAATCAGGATCATCATCATAATCAAAATCTGGATCAGCTGAAGGCCGAATTCTCTTAGCTTCTCTTGGTCCACCTCTTCCTCCTTTCTTTGGTTTTCCTCTGACAAAAATTAGACATGCATTCACGTTTTTAATCATTCCTCAAGAAGTGATTGCTTGTTGCAACTTTACTATGCTAGATTGTTTAAGTCACAGTACTTACTGCCCATTTGAGTATATTCCTGCACCTTTAGGACGACCCACACCATAATCTGATCTTCCATCTGCGATAAGCATAAATGAAAACTAAACAACAGCGAAAAAGAACCAAAGGGAAGGAAAGTTGTCTGTATATCTCCATGTATGGGGCTCACCATCCCGCCCAGCTGCTTGCTCTTCAGCCTGACAATGGGAACAGAAGAGAGAGAGAATTTCATATAATACTTTAGACATAAGCTTATAAAAATAATGGAAAGAAAGAAGCAAACCAGAAACCTCGTATCTTATTTTTTGTTTTTCCCTTTTGGATAATATGTAGATGTTAGTGGCCTAGCTAAAGCCAGGTTTCAAAGCCTCTGTTAGAACTTATCTAATCAAACACTCTTATACATTATGGACGCAGGAAAATACATTTTTCAAGACAATTCTTTAAAGTGAAAAGAAGAATGCAGTATTATTGAAATACAACATGCAAATGCATTACTATGGTTGCTCCTATCTAAGCTCTACTGGGATCATTCTTCTGTTTAAGTTGATGAAATGTAGCATTTGTTTTACAAAGTTCGTCCTTCTCAAATACATAGAAATCAGCACTTGCAATTTTCGTAGGCTTAAATCCTCTTCACCACTATGTAAAGTAAGATAGTGCATCCTTTTTAACAAAGATTTCAATGATGACGCATTCATTAGGAGATAAAATATTCCCACCTCAACGAGCTTGGCATACCATCACTTTCTGCAAGCTACATAAAATATATATAGCATGTTTTAATAGAGAGCACATCCAGTTGACCACTGCATTAATACTCTTTTAAAATCATCTCTTAAACCTCATCGCACTTAGAGGTTTGATATTCAAATTGTCTCAGAATGGCTAAGCAAATATCAAGTAATATGACTTCACCTCAATCTTTCATGTTATAAAAAAAAAAGGGTTAAACCCAACTACATTTTTGTTTCAATTCAATCAAAACTACTAAAATGATTTGGATATAATTCCTGAAACTTTTCAAACAGAACATGTGTTCCAATTTCCAAATAAAAGCTTCAAGGACCAATGCATATGTGGCATATGGTATAGTAGGAAAAAAAAAACTTTGAAGCTGAAAGTCAAAATAGCATGGATCACCTGCCCATTTAGTTTTATATAATAAAAGTAATAAACTAAGTTAAGAGTTACACCTCAGTGTAGCGTGCTTTGCATAATTGAGAAAGCATCATATAAGGGAGGAGCAAGAGACCCTTATGAGGCAGACATGCTAGAATCTAAGAAGACTAAAATCATGATAAGACTACTTAAAAGATATGGTTATTATGCATGAACTGTCAGACAAAACCAGCTGCTCCCCTTTTCCTTTTCTCCTTTTACCAGTTATACAAAGACTTAAATCAACACAGATAACCATTAATTTCCTTCGATGTTTGGAAGAAGATAACTGATTGAGGATAAACATGTAACTCTATTGAAAGGAGACCTATATAGCTGGCAAAAAAACAGGCCAAGCTTCTGCATTTTTATCATCTGAATTATTTTCAACGGCACAACTTGCTGTATCTGTCACTGGGAACTACCCTGGTTACTGCTTTGAGGAACAGACAAAACAGAAAACAAAAACACCATAAACGGCCCAAAAAATGGAATTGCCACTACTACAACACTCAAGATTCAGAGTACTTACTGCTGGTGAGGTGACTGAAGATAATGAAAAGAGCCTATCTTCAGGCTGGAACTTCCTTGACCGCTTCAAACTACAGCAATAAGTTTGAAGAACTCATGTCATTTATATAAAATACATCATGATCCAAATGAATAGAACCACAAAAATTCAGATCTATATTTAGGCAATATACAGAAGTAATATACAAATACCATACTCTCTGTGCTATATATAGCTGGAACTAGCAACTTGAGTAAATATTTATCTACCTAATAGTGCATCATAACATTTATAGTGCACCACTGTAAAAATTGTTTGTACTTAAAAACTTCTATCTTTGCATATGTATCCAAAATGTGTTACCTCAAGCAAAAGGTGCAAGGGATTTAACACATACAGCAGTTGAAGTACAGGTGTTATAGTATTGCCATCTAAACTCAATATAAGTAAGAATACACCAATAAAATAAGGGGAAGAAGCAAGAGTCAGATTATAATTTAACATATAAAAACAAATGGAAAGAGCAACTAGTCTCATAAAAGAAGCCAAACAAAATAAATATATGGTAACTACTCCATACAGTGCAGTGTTCTTAGATGAAGATAGGAACCCCTCGAAACCTTTCAATACATTGCCACATTGACTTGGATCCTGTAAATAATTTGTCTCCATATCATAGACCTGGAATCAAGGAAAAAATCTAGTTCATCTTTTTTATCAGTACACTGTCTGGTTAAAATTACACAAGATTTAAGTAGTTACTTATGATTAAAAAATATTGTAATCCCCAGAGAAACATTTCTCTACTAGAAGGAAACATTCATCATCAACACAATGGCTAAGAGCCAGATTCTTAGTAAATGACTCAAGACATCACAATAACTCCACATCCCGTAACACTACTAACCCAGTAACACCCAATACTCAAGATCATTCACTAATTACCCATTAAATTGTGCAACAAGTTCATGACAAAAGAAGCAATACTAAGGCAGACAGTCTGTCTCTTCTTGCATTTGCAGACTGACAATAGGCAACATCATCCTCAGATATCCTAAAACTCCTGCAAGGTAACACTTAGATTCTTAGCTGAACTTCTAACATTAAATCATAATCAAAAGTGCTAGCTTGAAATCTAAAAAGAAGAGATGCCAGATAAAAGTTCAGGCTGATTTTCAACTAAAAGATCAAAGAACCGAAATTTTTATGCAGTGTGACCTGACTCGACTCAAATTATAAATCTCCGAGACCAAGAAATGCTAAAGAAACCCATCTCCACAATAAGAAAATCACTAAGAAAAAGGAAACTTGCGCATAGATGCACATACAATAGTCATAAGATCAGAAAGAAAAAAAAAAATTCAAAACAAGTAAAAGAACCTGTTTTTCGATATTACGGAGCTCCTCATGAAGCTTGGCTCTTTTGCTAAGAAGAGAAGCGAGCACTGCAGAAGGGTTTGAAGATCCTCGTTGCCCTAGTAGTCCTCAAAGAAAAAGAGATTTTTATAAAGCAAAAAGGCATGGCAAAATCGATTGACAAAGCAGCTATTCAACGGTTACCTTCATGATCCATTTTTCGCGCGAAAATTTGAACAAGCAGAGATCAATAATTTTCGGTAATTATTAGAACCCTAAAATCCCAAAATAGGATTAGACAAACCCACCGATCCTCACCCACCCTCAAATCAAAAAAAAAAAAAAAGAAAAGAAAATATTGATCCCCTTTTCTGATTATTTAACCTGTTTCATTAACGTTAATCACAAAGGAAAATATCCCCTACAGTAGCCAATTCGCTTGCGCCACGTCATGAATACAAGCAGATACGTGTGTTGGCCCATCGACGTGGCGAGGGAAAAGGTGATTAGATCTACGCGGCGAACAGATGACGAGTTTGACTTGCAGGTACATGTGTGGGCTAGAAACGCACGTGCTGAGAATAACGTGGTTAAATTAAGCGTGACCCAGTGGGCAGTGACATGTAAATTTTCCTCCCAAGATTCGGATTCAATCTCCTACAAACCTGACCAACTGTCTACGTACCGATTTACCGATCAAGTAACTGATATTTTCGACCGGAATCGTTTAATCGACAAACACCATCTAATTGTAGAATGAGACTTCGAACTCAACAAACGATGATGATGGCGAATGGCGATGGTGTGAGTGCGGTGGGACCCATACATGGTGATCCTTTCTTAAATAGCAAATCGGAGTCAATGTCGTCGATCGGCCAAATGGAAATGTGAAATATTTTTTTATATTTTTAAAGTAATGGAAGCGTTAATACAACGCACCGCCCCCTCTCCCCATTTCCGTCTATTTCTGCTTTTTTGGTGGACCTCCTTTTTCTTTGTTCTATTCTTTCAATTATGCTAATTTTTTTTTCTTATTTCGATGCTCCTATAGCCTTCTCTTTTATAACAGTCGAAGCAGCTTCTCTTTGTTAAATTGAAGCTGCTTCTTTCAGCTCTTTTATTGTTTGGTGTTCAAATTTTGTGCTTTATCTGCCATGTCATTCAGGGGACTTAGCCGGGTACACACCTCTCTCTTCTCGCTGTTGATCTTTTAGTTATTTTAAATTGTTTTGCGATTAAAGTTCTGATCTTTTATAGATTTTAGTGGATTTTGATTGGCTTTTTTTTTGTTGATCTAAACTGGAAAAATGATTGGGTTTTCTTTGAGTAAAATCATTCTAGCAGACCCAGTTCTCTTTCTTAAATCTCAATGATCTATTGTAATTTCTCAGACTTTCTTATCAGCCAAACTAAGTAGGCTTATGCTTTGTTGTGCATGATTAAGGAGTGAAGTTTTGATGTTTTAATGCTTTATGATGATTGCATGTGAACCCATTTGTGATCATATGCAAAGAAAATTTTTTTATTTAATTGATTTGAGTTTTCAGCCCAATGCTACGTCGGGGATGGGAGTAGCTGATCACAGCATAAACACTTTCTCGGAGCTGCAGAGGAAGAAGGTCTACCGCTATGTAGTCTTTAAAATTGATGAGAAAAAGAAGGAGGTTGTGGTTGAGAAAATTGGGGGTCCTGCTGAAAGCTATGAGGATTTTACTGCCTCTTTGCCTGAGAATGATTGCCGATATGCTGTATATGATTTTGATTTTGTCACTTCTGAGAATTGTCAGAAGAGCAAGATATTCTTCATTGCCTGGTTAGGCTTTGCATTTGATCCCCTTAATTTTGTAAACTGATTAATTTGATTACTTTCCTTGCCGATCATTGAGCGAGTTATAATAGTCTTGCATATAATTGTACATGCTTAATAATCAACATAACCGGGTTACACAAGCAACTTTTAAGTGTTTCTGCAAGTTCACTTGCTGATTCATTTTTATGATCTATATCCTTAGGCTTTAAAGCCTTTATATTGTTCGCTTAGTTAAGTATTTGGATTTCAAATTTTGAGTTTATATTATCCTGCCTCTTACGTAGTCAATTATTGCCTGATGGAAAGAAAGAACATTTAGGATTTGTCATCTGATTGTGTTTTCTCCTAGGTATGTGTTCTTTTTTAGTGGTCTTGTGTATCAATATCACAATCTAAGAGACAACTTGAACACCATCAATCCAATGTTCATTAGTTCTTTCTTGTGTATGCAATTTTTGTGTTGAAGAAATGTTTACAGTTATAGATAAGCTCATTTTTAGGCATGAGTTCTTTCAGCACTAATCCGTCCCATATGAGTGCAGTACCACCTTCTGTTAGTCAGTGGTTCCCAATTGAAGTTTTTAGGCATCGGCATCTTTGAGGATCAGACTGCTATTCTTATATCTGCAACTTTCTATATGCACATCTACCAATCCTTTGTTCCTTCTTAAATGGGATGTAGTTGACAAGCATTTCCCATCAGGATCTTATTCTGTTATTTTCATGGCAGGTCTCCTTCAACTGCTCGAATTCGTGCCAAGATGCTCTATGCCACATCTGAGGACAAGTTTCGACGGGAGCTAAATGGTATCCACTATGAAATTCAGGCTACTGACCCTACTGAGATGGATCTTGAAGTACTCAGGGACCGTGCAAATTAAACCATCTCTGCAAGTCAGATGCTTCTTCTTCAGTGTAAAGATGAATCTGCTATGATTTTGCCAACTTATGAATTATGCCTCTTGCACAATCCCTTACTGAACAGGACAAAAAAGGGATCATCTTAAAATAATTAAGCACTATGAGGGGCTGAGAAGAAGCTTTATCACTCTTTGCTACTCACCTAATGAAGAGAAGTTGTTGGTGGTGTACCTGAAGAATTTTAAAATACTTTATCCTTAAATTTGCAGTAGATAATATTCTTCTCCTGTGTTCTTTTTACTGTCTTGTTTGTGTCAATTCTATTGCATATAGGTAATAACATTAAAATATTGTTTGATGAACACTCTGTGATCAATCACTGCTCTTGCTTTGGAGGCCAAAAAATATAAGAAAACTGCTTGAAGGGCTAAATTAAACTGAACAAGAAGTAGAGTCATTGTTCTTCAAGTTGCAAGAACATTAAGCAAATGGCCAAATTTCCATCTGGGTTGTCCTTTGTGTCCAGTGATTGGCGAACATGAAAAATAGAATGTAATGAACGAAGAAGATTTCCATCAATTGGATGGAAAATCTTCCTTTTCTACATGAAAGTCTCTGCTTATTAGCAATTGCAATATTATAAATCTTATCAATACCATTCATAGTCTTTGCTGAGGAATTCATCAAATGGAGCTGAAAATATCTTTCTGGATTAGTTTTGGATGTGAAAAGCAAGTAAGAACCACGAACATGACCTTGTCCACTGTACGAATATGCATATGATTGATTGGTTTGTATTGAGGATGTTATTCCTTTTTGTTTGGTTGGGTTTTTTTTTTTTTTTTCTTTGGGGGGGACAAAGAACTGAATGTATATATAGCAGATACCACCAACTTTGGTTAATTTCCTGATGGGCAGCCATCAGATTCTTTATTCATTCACTTCCCCACATGATTTTATTCATTCAAAAGGTTTTGGTCAATGTTTCAACACATCTAATCTAATACCATCATTTACTTTTGAACTTGATGTTCCAGGTAGATAGACTATACCGGCATCAAAAGTCACATTAATGGCTGGAGTACAGACATGATTGGCTTCAAGTTTAGGCCATCTTCAGACTGATTCCAGCCAATTTTGTGGCCTCTTGGAGTGCAATTATGTTCAGTAGAAAGGAATTTTATCAGCAATCAAATTCATGAAGAGTTTCTGATTCTGACAACTCTTCATGAATCAAATAGCTATGCTTTAAGACATGACAGAGTTTCCAAACAAAGAATAAAATTCTGAGTGCTCGAATTAACTAGCAAACCTCAAGGTTTTACTAATAACCACTCTCTCATCTACCTTGCCTAAATTAAGCAAATTTATCTGCTTACTTTCTTTGAACAGATTTCCTCTTTTAAAGGCCCTCTTCTCCCTCAGTTAGAGACATTGAGTTCACTATAAAGAATTTAATCAGCAATATATCTAGTTCAAGAGAATGTTTTGACAACTCTTGATGAATCAAATGGCAAACATAAGCAGACAGATTACAGACAAAGAATAAAATCTTAAACAGTGTGAACTCGCGAAGTTTGAGGTTTTACCACCTCCCACAGTCCCACCTACCTTGCTTGCCTAATATTCCCATCCAAGAAATTGGTTGAACAAATCTTAGAAGCAAACAACTACAAATCTATAGTAGTGACAGGATGTGAAGTTGCGAGTTCGAAACCTACAATCTACCAAAAAACCAAAGAAAAGAACTTCGTTCTCTCGTTTTCTCTATATTAGTATCAAAAAGATGAGCAAAAGCAAATAAATTGCTATTAGCACATTCTCGTGGCATTTCCTTGATGTACCATCAGAAAATGACTACATTGAAGTACAAATTTGAAGAAACAGAACTCGAACTCCAAGATAGTAGAAAGAAGAAGAAGAAAGTAATAAAACTTATCCCCCCAAGAATCTAGACGGCATAGTTATTCTCGATAATATTTGGCTTACAGATTAACGTTAAACTGGAACCGTCCTGTTACTATTTGACCCTGACTCATTATCATCCTCATTTTCACCTGAAATCTCCTCCAAGGATTTCCCCTTTGATTCTGGCACCAAGAAAGTGAACAGCATACCTAAGAAATTGATGACACCCAATACCATGAGTGAATTCTTCACACCAATTCCAGCAGGGTACCCTGCATCTGCCTTGGCCTTGTCCTGGTTCTGAGCCAAATATAAGAACCCGAATGCACCAACTATAGCCCCAAGCTTTCCTGATGCTGCTGATATTCCATGACAAGTAGACCTTAACCTTGCTGGGAAAATCTCGGCTGGCACAACAAAAGTGGTTGCATTAGGTCCAAAGTTTGCAAAAAAGAAGGTTAATGAGTACAGCACCACGAATCCAATTCGGTTATCCCTGTGTGTCCAGTGATTGTAAGGAATTGCTAGGGCAAACATAAAAACTGTCATGAAGAAGAATCCCATTAGTTGTATGGCAAATCTTCCCATCTTATCAATGAAAGCTACTGTAAACCAGTAGCCAGGAACAGTACTACATAGAGCAATCAGAGTCTGAGCCCGTGCAATTTTATAAACCTCCTCAATAGCATTCATAGTCTTAGCAGGAGGAATCCACCCAATTGCGCTGAAGATATCCTTTTGAAAAAGATTCTGACTATAGAATGCAATATCAAGCAAGAACCATGTTGAAGCAGTTCCAACCAAGTGAAGTCCATGGCGACGAACAAACTCACTCGAGAACAACCCGAAAGAATTGGATTGATCCTGAGAAGTATGCTCCACCTTTTGCTCTTCTGCCTGGATCTCAGACTGCAGAACCTTAGACATGTCGGATGCAGCCTTGGTTGCATTCTTAGCAACGAGGGCGGTGTAACGGGCAGTTTCAGGCATCTTCATCCGCCAGTAGTAAGTAAGAGCAGCAGGAAGTGCCCCTACCATTACAATTATACGCCAAACATAGTCAGCTTGCGGCACAGTTGAGGCAACTGGATTATCCTCATAAGCAGGGGCATCAAACCTGGCCTGAAAGGCAGCTGATATTATTATAGCAAATATTCCACCTGCTAAAATTCCAAACCCCTGCATAGCAAAAACAGCTGCGATAAAGGCACCCCGAGTCTTCTTATTTGCATACTCAGACATAATAGTGGCGGAAAGCGGGTAATCGCCACCGATACCGAATCCAAGCCAGAATCGGAAGAAGCAAAGGGTTGCCATCACCCCCTTCGGATCGTGCCCAAACGAAAGACCCGAGGCAACAGAGCAGATCACCATGAGCATAAGAGTCATGCCATAAACTTTCTTCCTCCCCAATTTGTCACCGAGCCAGCCGAAGAATAGTTGACCCGAAAGAGTTCCGCAGAAAGCCACACCATTAACAGCAGCCGATACATTTGGGGGCAAAGTTCCAGGCTTGCTTGCACCATCAACATGATAGTAAATGCGGCCCAGCAATTTGGTGACGAGAGATATGCAGAAGAGATCGTACGCATCGGTGAAAAATCCCATTCCGGCAATGATAACTGCGGTGAAATGATACCATTGTGTTTTTGCTACATCGAGAGCATTAAGAACCTGCAAATCCTTCGCCATAGCTAGTTCTGTTCACCGTCACTCTTTAATAATTTCTCTGCAAAAAATTAATTACCAGAAAATCTTCTATTAGAAATTCGCCATAATCGATTTTATAGAGTGAAACAACACTAATTTTTCTACATAATTACGCAAGAAGAGGAATTTAGTCAATGTAAAAAGGGGTAGGTCCAACTGTTCCACCGTTTATCACTTTTGAAAATTTGAGGTGGCTATAATGGCATTCTCATTGACATGTACTGTGGATAAAAGGGGAGGAAACCAGAACGCGAACTATTTTTTTTTTTTCGAAAAATAATATTCTTTCCATAATCAATATTATTCATGAAATAAAAATTTTATTTTACAAAGATCTCTCAGCATATAAAGACTACTAAGCTAAAGTTTTAGCAAGGGCCAAAATGTATAAAATAAAATAAAATTTCCATGATTTTAGGAAGCAAAGTAAAAGACAAAAGGGAAAGAAAAAAACAAAATTCCTGAATGGACAACCACAGACAAATTTCCCACAGAAAAAGACAAGCAGGTTTTTTTTTTTTTTTCCAAGACCTAGAAGACAATTGATTTTAGAAAGATTATGCGCAGATAAGGGGGGAAAACATACATGTCTAAACGAGATGAACAACCTTGATTTTCTTCTGTTCTGCTGCTTATTAATTTGGGACTGCAATTATATATAAAATAAGGAATGTTGGTTAAAAAGGAAGGGCAAAAGAAAATGATTCCAAACCAGAAATATCTATATATATCCTTAATGAAACAGGGACAGCCTTTTACAAACTAACATGGGTTATCTTAAGTACGAGGAAAAGGATGGCCATGGTAAGAAAATAATGGAATATATATGGCCATCCAGCGCATATCGATAAAGATGGGCAATTACCTCCTTAATTTTATACCAATTTTAATTTTTGACCCTAATTCAAAAGTCCCTTTTATAAAAATAAATTTATCTCTGGCCACCAACTGAGTTTTTCTCAAAACAAAGAAAACAAACAGGGGTGGAACGAGAGCCAAGAATCAGGGAGAACACCATATTATATTCATTTCCTTACAAAAACGTAAAACACGACTATCAACATCCTCAAGAATAGCCCATTGATGATTTTCAGAAACTAACAGCTTGACACACCCAGAAAAGGAAATTTTGCATTCAAGAAAGAAGTGAAAACAAAAAAGAAAAGAAGAGAAATTATAGTGAGAAATATTTAACACTAACCTCTTTATATGGAAACTTCGAGTGTGGGTTTGTAGAGAAATGGGGAGGGAGGAAAGGAAAGAGAAGAGAAGAGATGGGGGGGTAAGGACGAATTTGCAGAAAGAATTTCTACAAGAGAGAAATGGTGGAGGTGAAGGGCTTGGTGGGCTATATATACGCAACGACCATATACCAACCAAACACACAGTAGCTAAAAAAAAATTAATCCAAAGTAAATAATATTCCATTGGTATATGCTTCTGCTTATTAAATCTTTCCTTCTTCACTCTTCCACACCGCTTTTGCTGCTTTCTTCTCCTTTCTACACTTGCCTTTTCTTCTTTTGGTTTAGATCCGCGTAATTGCTTTCTAAAAATAAAAATTATTGTTTTCTTTTTCTTTTTCTTTTTCTTTTCTTCTCCAGTATTATTATTATTGTTTCTATTATTTCAAATATGAAAGAGAAATTTTATTTTGCATGAATCCAGCCTATCTATATTAAACTAACGAGAAATATCATATAATATATAAAATAACTTATATTGCAGTTTTGCATTAGTTTGATCTATTCAAAATTATTATTTTAATTAACACGCACCAAACATATACCAGTCAATTATATCATTATTCAAAACCATTTAATTATGAAAAATTTGTAAAATAAAATAATAATACTTATATAGCATAATATAACTGTTTGCTTAATTCGTATGGGATATTCTTATTTAGGTGTAATGGCTTTCATCCTAAAAATATTTCATATCCACGATTTAAATTTAAAACTTCTTACTATTACATCTCCTCCCTCGAAGGTAATTAGTTTATTCTTTAGTTCTTAAAAAAATGTTTTGTGATTTTTACATAATTTCTTTTTTTAGCAATGGATTGGAGTTTTATGACCTTATTTTTTACATTACAGCAAGATATCTTATAATTTTTATACTATAATATGTTATTAATTAAATTTATGAATAGTTTAACTATTTATAAAAAAAACTAAATTACTAAGTAATAATAATATTATTGACGCAATACAGATAAATTTTAGAGACTGACGCAGATGTGTGTCGAGAGAATCAAAGCTTATAATTAATTAATTAAAAACTGTACTATCAAACAAAAGATTTCTAACAAAAATTTGACTGTTAGTGTAGAACTGTCGACATAGTGGACACCTGGATTTATGTCTGGCATCACAGCCGTTGATTTCTTTTTTATACTTAATTTCCAAGTCAAACTGTTATTGACGTGTCCCGAGAGGGCAATCTCGTCATTCCAAATTTTGTAAACTAATTGAGTGATTGTGACGATCCCAAGTTCCCACGAGCTTCGGTCAATGCTTTCTGCTTCAAATGCCTTTGGAAGGGGTAAAATGAATTTAATTAATGGTATTAAATTTTTTTGGAGTATTAAATTACTATTAAAATTTTATTTTATATTAAATTATTATTAAAATTTTAGAATTAATTTTATACCATAATAATAAATATATTTTTTGGTTAATTTATACTGATAGATATTAAATTTATTAATGTGGATGTTAAATTTATTTATGTGGATATTGAAAAAAATTTATATATTATAATCTGAAATTTAATTTAAAAATTTTAGTATTAATTTAATAAAAAACAAAATTTTGATGCAAATTTTTGGTAAAAAAAAAAAGGCATTTTACCCTTTTGAACGCGTAAATTGTAGGCTTGTGACTTGTGGCCAAAAAACAAATTTGCTTTTTGAATTTGTGAAGCAAAAGGAAAATACTCTTTTGAATATTCTATAAAGAATAAATTGTTAATAAAACATACGCGCAAAAAAAAAATTATTAATTTAATGTTAAAAAAATAAAAGAAATACAGTTTTTTTAAAATAAATTTGTCTTCTATTACTGGTATTTAGAATAATTGGCGTTTATTTCCCAAGATACAATATATCTCAAATAGTTGTTGAACACATAATATCTACTTACGGTGAACTGAGTATTTGTTACTCTCTATCACTTGAGAAGAAGAAAAAAAAAGAATAAAGAGACTTTACCAACAAAAACCAAATTCAACTCTTCAAAAACTTTTTTATAACACAAGCTAAAAGCTTCTATTTATACTAGATGGATGAGACATGTGATTAATCTCTTTTAAAGGCTGTCAATAATGCATTTGTAACTCTCAAATAATTGTGAAATTAATATTTGAAATATCAAAAAATAAAATTCCAAAAAGTAAAAGGCTCAAAAAATAATCTGGAACACAAGACGTGATAAACTAGCCGTGTGGATCCGCAGGAGTGTTGTTTCAATTTCCAGAAATAAAAAAAATATGTAAAAATTTGACTTGATCTGAATCACGAAATTTTAGGCTGACATTTGTGTATGCAGGTCGCGCACCCATGTATTAGTCTATCACATACCATGGATTTGCACCTCCTGCACCTGAGTGCGCGAAAGAAAGCTTTCAATACTACTTTTTTTATCTATGTAAGAATGTATCTTAATATATAAACATAAATCTAACTTCACATTTCTTCTTTATATTTTCTTAGCAAAAAACTTATTTGAGTTTCAATTTTTATTTACATATTCTCCATTTTGAGCATATAAATACATTAATTCATAGTTCTCATATTAAGAAATATATATACAGGTCTTTCTTCCAAAACCGAGTTGTAAAACTCATCCAAATTATTCTCTCAAAATGACTCATAATTACAATTTTTCCAACATAACTAACTTGAGTTTTACCAAATTGTGGGGAAAAAAAATAGTAATGCTATATGGTGTGTTTAATTAGTAGGTGTTCAAAATCAAATCGATCAATTCAAAATATCCAACCAAAATTATTTGATTTATTCGAATATTTCAGCTAGGGTTACTTAGAGAATGAGGGCATATATATCACTAGAGTTATTGTTTGATTCAAAATTTGATTATCCCATCAAATTAATCAAGATTTTAGACAATGGGACTGGAATTTTTAGAAAAATTAAATTGAAAGTTATATCTATCTATATCAACAAGTTAATAAGAGAGGAAATGTATTGAGAAAAACATAAGAGAAATTACATTTAAGTTTCTATTACATTCACTTTTACTCAAATTCTAAAGATATTTTATATTTAAGATTTAAATTTGAAATATATAATTAAAAAAGAAACAATCTATCCGTCTCATTTCACCTATTATAAAATAATATATGCTATAAGTGGAAGATCACGACCTCAATACAGTCTATTCAACATCATGAAAAACAAAAATATTGCTTGAACTCAATTATTTTGTGATAAAATTTGACCTCGAAATTTCCTCCTCCCATCCATACAAGCAAAGACGTGCGTGCACAAAACAAATACTCCAACTCATTTTGTCAAAATAAGTGAGCCTCTTTATTGATGGTCCATATTATATTTTAGCATTTGGAAAATACGGAAAGGTATAATTGTCAATTTTTCATACATTGAAGTTGTTCGTTGACTGCCCAATTTTTCTACTTGCCCTGCCCCAATTGGGGTCCCCTACCCACTCCTCCAAGTATGCAATTTTAATTAAAATGGGTTACCCTTTAGTTGACTTCAACTCTTCATTTTTCAAAAGAAAGTGGTTATTATCCATATCACACTACAAAAAAATTAAAAACATTCTTTTTTTTTTTTAATAATTTCCGATACTAATTTTCTGATAAGAAGAAAAATAAAAAAAATATTCTTAAAAATTTATCTTTTATCATCAACCAATAAAAAAAGTAAATATTAGAAAATATCTGTAAAAAAAGCGCATGTAACATTTCTCCATCACACAATCCCAAAAAAAATCCCTATTATAGCTCACTTTTGGACTTAATTTTTTACTTATATAAGAAATGATAATTTATGAACAATGTTTGGATTTTAGGAGGCATTAGTTTATATGTGATTAGCAAGGCACACTCACATGTATTTAATTTGCTCCCCTTGAGATGTTTTATTTGTTTGCTGTGCCCAAATTTGTTTGTAAACTTTTTAATTCATTTATCCGCTTTTAATTAACTCAATTTTTAGCAAATTCATTTCATTCAAATTCAAAATTTTAAGCTTAAAACGAAAAGTATTTGAAATTTTTAAATTTCAGAATTACAAGTATTGATTTCTCA
Organism: Balakata baccata; assembly: GCA_949630135.1. NCBI lineage: Eukaryota > Viridiplantae > Streptophyta > Magnoliopsida > Malpighiales > Euphorbiaceae > Balakata > Balakata baccata. The sequence goes on along the minus strand of CATIWF010003314.1, from coordinate 109,021 downwards.
TTATTGAATTCGATATATCTTTTTTATTGTTTAACAATTCACTTTCTGTAACACCCCTTATCCTTCCGTATATACCATCGTATACCAGACTGATAAGTAATGTTACGATTTACAAAACTAAATATCAAAACATTTGTAAATAATATAACATTTTTTTTTAAGTAGAATAAAATATAAAATAAGAATATATAGTTCTAAACTCGCTCTCTGTCTATATTCCCTTATATATGAGTATTTAAAATTTTTTTTTTATTACAACACTAATACCATAATAATAAAATACAAAAGAAAAGCCAACCCGCTCGGAATGGCTACCGCTACTGCTTGACTCCATATTGTAGGGTCTACTATCAGCGACTTTATATCTACAATGCTTGTCGCTTTATCTTCACTTTAAACATGCGCGAGAGAAAAACAAACTCCCGCGCTGAGTTATACACCTCAGTGGTACAGTAATTTATAATAGCAGTCATTTATAGAAAATATCAAATATAAAATTTGTCATCAATATCATAAATTCATAAAAATTTCTTATCATGCTCATATACTAAATCATCATAGACTAATCACAAGGAAACGAGGAGTACATATTATTTCATTATCCTAGGAAACCCACCGGATCAGAGAAAATATGTGAATAAATTTTATCACACGGTCCCAGGAAACCCACCGGACCGAATATATGTATCATACGACCACAGGAAACCCATCGGGCCGTAAAGTATAATACATGGCCACAGGAAATCCACCGGGCCAATAACCCTATTGACATGTCAATAACTCCCTAGACTGTCGTCTATGCTAATATATGAGCTAAAATATCAAATTCTTGTCAAATATGTATTTCCATAATATTTCACACTATTTTATCATATAAATTCATTTAAATCAAAACTTCATTAAAATTTTAAACATTTAATGGCTAAAATTATAAATTACTGTACAGACCTCAACTTTCACGTGCCGATATCTGCCGGCTCTTTTCCCCGGTCTTCCTTTGGCGCCGGTCTCGTAATTGCGCCTGAACAATAATAATTTCTAATTAACTACAAAGTCATTTTTAATATATTTTCTATTGAAAATAAAACTCCCAACTACTTCCCGCTCTCTCATATCGATATTATATTTTCTCGTTACACTTGTTTGACGCATAATTCGAAATTTCGGTCACCTAACGCGCTTTCCGGTGTGACCAAAAATTTTTCCAATATTTTTTTTTAATCATTGTAAACATTTCATTTTTCCTTATTTTTCATCCTCCAAACTATTTTTCTCCTTTTACTTTCATTTTTCCTTTTTCTCCAAAAATTTATTTATTTTTTCTACTCAAAAATTCCTATTAATTTCATAAATGCTTTAAAAATTCCAAATAAATTCCTATGATCTCTTTAGCCCATTTTCTTGTATTTTCCATCATCAATTTCACCAAAATACAATGAGTAGAATGAGACTTGAGGAAAATGGATATGGTGAAAAATTGATGAAAATAATTTTTGGGAATTTTTGTGGAATTGTTAGAAATTTTCCATAATTATGGCCAAATTTTTGAAAATTTATTTTGAAGGATTTGTGCCATAAAATGATGAAAATGGAGTTAAATGGAGTGTTTGGAAGTGGAAGATAATTTTTGGAATGAATGAAATATTTTTGGCGAATATTTGGATTTTTGGCCTAATTATTGAAAAATTTATTGGAAATTATGGAATATTATTTTGGTGAAATTGGTGATGGAAAATACAAGAAAATGGACTAAAGAGATCATATGAATTTATTTGGAATTTTTAAAGCATTTATTGAATTAATAGAAATTTTTGAGTAAAAAAAATATATTGGAAAATTTTTTGTTACACTAGAAAGCGTATTTGGTGACCGAAAATTCAAATTATGCGTCAAATAAGTGTAAAGAGAAAATATAATATCGATATGAGAGAGCGCGAGAAGTAGTTGAGAGTTTTATTTTCAACAGAAAATATGATAAAAATGATTTTGTAGTTAATCAGAAATTATTGTTGTTCAGGCGCAATTACGAGACCGGCGCCAAAGGCAGACCGGGAAAAAGAACCTGCAGATATCGACACATGAAAGTTGAGGTCTGTACAATAATTTATAATTTTAGCCATTAGATGTTTAAAATATGATTTTAATGAAGTTTTGATTTAAATGAGTTTTTACGATATTGATGAAAAATTTTATATTTGATCTTTTCTATAAATGACTACTATTATAAATTACTGTATCACTGAGTTGTATAACTCAGCACGGGAGTTTGTTTTTCTCTCGCGCAGGTTTAAAGTGAAGATAAACCGACAAGCATTGTAGATATAAAGTCGCTGATAGTGGACCCTACAATATGGTGCCAAGCAGTAGCGGTAGCCATTCCAGGCGGGTTGGCTTTTCTTTTGTATTTTATTATTATGGTATTAGTGTTGTAAAAAAAAAAATTTAAATACTCATATATAAGAGAATATAGACAGAGAGCGAGTTTATAATTATATATTCTTGTTTTATATTTTATTATACTAAAAAAGAAAAATGTTATAGTATTTTATATTATTTACAAATGTTTTGATATTTGGTTTTATGAACTGTAACACTACTTATCAGTCTGGTATACGATAGTGTATACAGAAGGATAATGAGTGTTACACAGTGGGCTTATCCTTTACAATAATTATTGAAAAAGAAGCCATCATCTTAGACAACTATCCAGACTCAAGCTATAAAGAAATTAAAGGAGATTTGGTCAAATTTTTTTCTTTTACACATACCAACAAATGGAAAAAGAATTATTCAAACTAATGCAAGTGATGAATATTGGGGAGCTATTCTTTTAGAAGAAAAAGACAGAAACAGACAAATTTATGCTTATGCCAGTGGCCGATTCAAGGACTCTGAATGTCACTACTATTCTACTTTCAAAGAAATTTTAGCAGTAAAGAATGGTATCGATAAATAATAGTATCAAGAAATTTGAGTTTCACCTAATAGGATATAACTTTTTTGTTCTCATAGACTGTTCTTCCTTTCCAAATATCCTTGAATTCAAAGAAAAACAGGTCTCACACTCTCAATTGCTAAGGTGGAGTGAATGGTTTTCTAAGTTCTCCTTTAATGTTCAGTATATGAAAGGATTACTAGATTTATTATCCAAACCAATTCAAAATCAAAAACTTCGTCATCTTGTAACTTCAATCCAAACCATTCTACTAATTTATATGGCTTCAAACCCAATTGTTGATCAAAGATATCCTCTTGGTTGGTCTCTCACAAAAACTATGACCAAAGTACAACAATCTGAAAGGATGCTTAGCTCTCAATATTCAGCAATCGGGAGACATGAGAAAACATTTATCCTTCCAGAAGTTTTCAATCCTTAAGCTCTTTTTATGGAAGTTTTCAAAATTTCCACAGAAGGACTTTTTCCTGAAGAAAGTCTGCATATGCTATGATACATTTGCTAAACGTATTTCATGACATTTGAATTTTGTCCTCTACGCTGATACAATTTGTTAGCAGCACATGCATTACCAGAAAACTCCTGCAAGTTTCTAAGCTAGTTTCATCCTTTGGATGTTTGGAAACAATTTTTCTTCAAGGTCCTTCATGACAATTGGAGTGTTAATATCCCTGCAAAAGAAATTCATACTATAGTTTTTCTCAAGTGGTATGAATATTATGTCATGTTTGAAGTCTATTAAACATTGCCTATTGTGACAGACATCCATTAGAGGTCAGAGAACTACAGAGACAAATTGCTGTTAAAAACAGTTATATCCCAAAATCACTTTGGCCTTTGTATCATGAAAAAGTTTCGTGGAAAGAAATTCCATTTGAACACAAGATCCAATTGGATAATACTTGCTCATAAAGTCTTCTCATGACTCGGTAGGACCTTCTGCAACTAGACTCTCCAAAACACGTGTACCCAATCCCACATCCTCCATCTTTGGTTCTGATGACAGCTGTTCATACATGAACCTCTCTTAGTCATGAGCCTATTAAAGGAAAAGATTAGACTAAAGAATCTTTTACTTTATTAAAGTATTGATGTAAAATAAACGTGTTTGTTTCCTTTTTCTTTATGAGCTGAAGATCTTATCTCCTTTGTCAATTTGTAATTATTATCTTTAGTGTTTGTATGAGATGTCATAATAGCACAATGTGTATTTTTCTCCTATATAAGGAGAACTAGTTTCAATTTGTAATCAAGTTTGAGAAAGATAAATAAAATCCCTTCAGAGTGTTCTCTCCCATTATGAGTTTCTAAATTATATTCCTTCTCTGATCAATATCTAAAACTTCCGTATACTCTATTTTTCTTTATGATCATGTTCCATGTTCTAATGTTATTATGGATTTCCTGTTAATACAGATGAACAAAAAGAAAGCAAGAGGTCATAGAAAGTAGTTCGAGTTATTGACAAAAAGGCCTTTATGGTATCAGCAAACAAAACAAAATATAAAAACTAATTCAATTTATTCAAATTAAAATAATTCGGTAAATTATACCAAAATAACTTTAAAATAATAAAATTAAATATTGTTCATGATATTTGAAAAATTATATTTCAAATTCTCAACTTCCAATTACATTTGTAATTCAACAACTTATAAAAACACATAAAAAATAATTAATTATATCATTAAATTTAATAATTATATATATAATTGGATTTATTCGGTAATCGAGGGTCTCTACCCGTATCCGTCTCAAAACCTTAATATGATTATATCCGTCTCCACCGGGCAGTGCACATCCGACTAAAATTGCCATCTAGTTATTTATTTTAGAAAATGACTGACTGGATCCTTTCTCTCTCCCTCGCAACGAGTACGTAGATGATAGCGACTTTGGGCAATTTCTTATCCAATGGTTTCTGACCGTGCGGATAAAAATACAAATTTACAGTAAAACCTACATAAGTACGAATTTTCTTCTCTCAACCCCGTTATATCACCTCAACTTGAGCAGTTGGCCTTATTGATTCTTGTTCCGTTTACAAAATAGTCCAAATAAGAACGAAAAGCATTTGAAGATCGATGGAAGACGAGAGATCAGAGAGCAGCAACAGAGCAAGGCTAGCGATACTGGAGCTAGCCAATATGCTCAGCGTCCCCATGTCTCTCAACGCCGTCGTACGACTGAACGTCGCCGACGCCATCTGGCAAGGCGGCGCCAACGTTCCTCTTTCCGCCTCTGAGATCCTCCAACGCGTCTGCTCCTCCGGTGGAGACGCCGAAAACCTTCAGCGCATCCTCCGTATGCTCACCAGTTACGGCGTCTTTGCCGAGCATCTTATAGCGGATGCCAGTGAGAGAAAATATTCTCTCACTGAGATTGGAAAAACTCTTGTTACCGACAGCGATGGCCTTTCCTACGCTTCTTACGTGCTTCAACACCATCAGGTTTATTTTCTCCTTTCAGATTTCCTTTTTTTTTTTTATTTATATTGCCCCCTATTTTTGGTTTAGATATCTGTATAACCATAACCGCACATGGCATGATACTTGCATAGAGTGGGTTCGGGAATGTATGTGATAAGAAGCTAAATACGGATCATGTTGTTTAACAGGAAGCGCTAATAAGGGCCTGGCCATTAGTACACGAGGCAGTGCTGGACCCTACAACAGAGCCATTTGTGAAGGCTAATGGTGAGCCGGCGTATGATTACTATGGGAAGCAGCCAGAAATGAATGGGTTGATGCAAAAGGCAATGTCAGGTGTGTCAGTGCCGTTCATGAAGGCAGTGTTGAACAGCTATGATGGATTTCAAGGAATGGAGAAATTAGTTGATGTGGGTGGAAGTGCTGGAGATTGCCTTAAGATGATCCTGCAGAAGTATCCTAATGTACGTCAAGGGATTAACTTTGATTTGCCTGAAGTTGTTGCAAAAGCACCAGAGATTCCTGGTGAGATTTTACTTAATTTGTGCTATGATTTTTAGTTGAAAACTTAATAATAGAATCATAAAGATTCAATCTTTTTAATGCTAAGAACTAGTTCAGTTTAGGGCGTCTTCTGGACCAATAAGAACCATTCACTCTTGCAGGAGTGACCCACGTTGGTGGCGACATGTTCAAATCAATTCCATCAGCTGACGCAATTTTTATGAAGGTGAGTCACTTTCTTTCAATAAAATATACACAAACGCCAGGTTTACTTCTTCTAGGTGGTAGGTATCATCCATAATTGATTTTAATAATGGACTCCAATTACCTAGTTACTTCCAATCTCTAACAATGGGAGCCTTTACTTATTTTATGTGGAATATCAATTAGACCTGCAGGGTCAACTTGGGGAATCTCAATTAGAGATACAATCTAGATTTCTTGGTCCTGTTGATAGAAGGACACCCACTGCAGAAAATTTAATGGACAAAACAATATTAACTTGAAGCGCTGAAAGATGCGTTTCATTTTTTTTCTCTATAAAAATTTGTTTGGATATCATATCAAATATACATTTCTAAGACTAGTTCACAACCAAAGCAAAATATTGGAATACTAAAAGTTTCTTTGACAAAATAAGTTAAATATGCATTTTGGAAAAAAAAAAAAAAGAAACACAAAATAAAAAGGCTTTTCTACAGAGAACTTTAGTTGCAATAAGCAGGTATTAGGAATTGTTGTTGATTTGAAATTTTTTTTATTTAATTAATTGATATTTTAAATTTTTTATGAACTTTTTGTTTCAAAATTCAAAAAAATTTATTACGAATGAATTAAATAAAAATATTTATTATGAATGAAATAAAGGTTTATTAGTTCATTAAAAAAAATTTATTACCAATAAAGTAAATGGTAATTAGTTTAATTAGAAAATTCATTAGTTTATTAAAAAAATTTCATTAGTTTATTAATAAATGTTCATTTTTTATATTAATACAAGTTTATTTTATTTTTCTGTAGATATTTTTTTGTATTTTAATTTGTAGTTATGAATTCATTGAATTCTCTTAAAAAAATTCAAAATGTAACAAAAAAATCGAGATAAAATATACTGGAAAAACAACAAATCGAGACAAATAGCATATGAAAATACAAAAAAAAATACAAAATAACCGTTGATTTTATTTTAAAATAAAATGAATATTTATCAATAAATTAATGAACATTTTAGTAATAAACTTATATAAATAAATAAATTTGTGTAAATTTATTTTATTTATAAAATTGTCCCTCGCACTGTATTGCAATGTAAATTTGATCAAGATATAATTTGTGCATACCGAAGCTACCTTCTTCAAACAAAAGGAAAGATTGTTTTTATAGGCAAAATATGAACCCCACGGCACATGGTATGATATCATTACAGATAACATTGGTCACATTGTCATTGCCTAGTCACTTCTAGGTCTGTGTCTGGTACTGACCTTTCCCATTCCTATGCTTATAGTAGTTGTCTTGTGATCCATCTTACGACAGGACCTTCCGGAAGTTCAAGGTCTGTGTCTGGTAATGACCTTTCCCATTTCTATGCTTATAGCAGTTGTCTTGTGATCCATCTTACGACAGGACCTTCCGGAAGTTCAAATAGTTTATGTATCTTTCATTGACTATCACAATTTTTTCTAATTCCCATAGTCCCATTTGTCTTGCTCACCAAAAAGATTCATAGGTGCACAACTTGATAGCCTATGTGATAGAAATGATGCATGAATTTTGTCTTTTGCTACTGCCCAACAGCAATTATACAAGGAAAAAAATAAAAGTACAGCATGGCCTGCAGTGTTATACTATCCATATATGATAAGAACTTAGTAGAAGTGCTCATGCCCATATCACAATATGCACCTACTGATAGTAGGACTTTTTTCAGCTGATTAGGACTCAGACGTGTAAACAGCACAGCGATAGTGTAATTATCATGGGATTTGTCTTGCATGTAATGAGCTTTTGCAGACATTAAATTATATCTAACATGTTTAAAGTAATAACTACCTTATATAGATGACAAAGTATGACTGGATTGGTGCATGATAGATCCATCTAGTAAAACCTGATTTTGTAAATTTTGGTTCAACTCAATTATATTGATTTGCTGTATTATTATTATTATTATTATTATTATTATTATTATTATTGGGTGAAAACCCATCTACAACTCACCCAAACTAAATTTGAACAGTCCTATATAGAATTGTGTTTTTGATAGACATGCGGTTGATTTTTCAGTGGGTATTAACGACATGGACAGACGATGAGTGCAAACTAATAATGGAAAATTGTTACAAGGCACTACCGGTGGGAGGAAAACTAATAGCTTGTGAGCCAGTGCTGCCAGAGGATTCGAATGATAGTCATAGGACAAGAGCTCTCTTAGAAGGAGACATATTTGTCATGACAATTTACAGGGCTAAGGGTAAGCACAGGACTGAAGCAGAATTTAAGCAATTGGGTCACTCTGTTGGTTTCTCTCATTTCCGAGTTTTCTACATAGATTATTTCTATACTGTCTTAGAGTTTCAAAAATAATTGCATACCTAATTAGGTAAAAATGAAATGTAATGCATTATGATGATGGAAATCTTCTCTCTAGACCATCATGCACGAAATTTGATTTTTGCTTTAACAAAATAAATTTTGATTGTGAAAATCTATTATTAATTTGATTTATGAATTGTTGTGAGATATTGGAAGATATTTGAATAATATTCTTATTTAGTTTGATTTATGTAACTAGAGATATGTAGAGATTTATTTCCTAGTTTGTCTTGTTTCCTAGTTTTTATATATTTGTTTCCTATTTTATATTTATAGAGTTGTATATATAAGGTTTTCTACTATCAATGAAATAATCGATTTCTCTTCATTCTTTTTTTTCTTTACATGGTATCAGAGTCATGGGTTCTAATAGAACCCTACTTGGAAATCGATCCGAGATTTATGCTTAAGTGAGCATTTCTTTGTCATAGTTGGGTTATCATGAGTGATCTATTTTGTTTTTCTGCCCTTGAAAGCAGACTGTGTAATTTCTTGGGTCACTTTTGTCGAGTAACATTTGTTGTCGATATATCTCGCTTGACTCTCCTCGAATTGTACGACATCTTCTCCTATCTGGTTGGGTCTACATTAGTGTAATGTGAGGCCTTTTGTGTTACAGATTTTGTCGGTTCGTATAATATTTTCTACCTAGTTGGGTCTATACTAGTGTGGTGTAAGGCCTTTTGTGATACAGGTTTTGGAGTTCTTTATTTTTTTACATCTGTAACAATTTGAACATGATTGATATCTATACTTCAACTCGAGGAGAGTGTTGTGAGATATTGGAAGATATTTGAATAATATTCTTATTTAGTTTGATTTATGTAATTAGGAATATGTAGAGACTTATTTCCTAATTTGTCTTGTTTTCTATTTTTTATATATTTATTTCCTATTTTATATTCATAGAATCCTATATATAGGACTTTCTACTATCAATGAACTAATCGATTTCTCTCAATTATTGTTTTTTTACCCGAATAAAATTGTGAATAGAATCTAGACACAAAAAATTTGTAATTATATCACCTCATATTAATCTTTGGTCATCATTGTAAGTGGTAAATATATATTTTAAAGTCAATTCTCTGTCATAAATCTCTATTTGCCTACTTATAAATTTGAGGGCCTTTTAGTAATACGCCCATCTTTTAAACTTTAAAAACATCCCACAAAAAAGTCAATAATATCTTTAATTATGTTTTATTGTCTAACTTTTAAGTATATATTAATTCAACACATTGACAAGTTACAAAATAAGTGCTTGTAATTCAAGCACAAATGTTGAAAAGGAAAAGGAAGTATCCCTTCTCTTTCTCTTTCTATTAAGAATTTGCATTCTTGGGTTATGGTTATCAGATAAAGGTTCATTGCATTTGAGGAAGTGGTCAGCTTAAATGAGTTGCATTTGCTTCCACTAGATCTCAGAATGGTAGACACTACTATGTAGTTACATATACACTTCATCAAATACCCAAGTCTGTATACACACGGGCTGAAACAAAAATAAAGAAATGAAATGTAAATTCTAACCTTATTTCTCTTCACAACAGGAGAAAAAAAGAAAAGAAAAGAAAAGAAAAGCTTATATCACTTCTTCACATTAATCCTACAGGTTCGGTATTTTGGGAACAATTCTACACGGAGGAACCACTTTCTGAAGCATAGACGTCCCTTTGAAGGTCACCATCTGACAGCAGCTTTTTATATATTTGCTATGCTGAAGGCAAGGTAAGACACACTTTCAACGTCCATGCAGTAAATGGGATACAAGCAGATATTAGAAATATACAAATATAATGAGTGCATGCACATGTAGCTACCACGAACCTGGTCTGGTTTTATCTTCTGAAACCCAAATTTATCAGTCCATATAGATTCTGCTTCTTCAGCAGCCGGGAGCACAATGTTCTGTACATTTAAAAATGCTAGCAGCTTCTCGATGCACGTGAATAATAATTGGAAATAGCCCTGGGAAAGTAGTTAGGTCTCATAAATTAGAGAACGTAATGCACCACAGACCACAATACCACAAAAAACCAAACCAAACTTCACCGAACATGGTTAAACAGAAATATGCACACTATTCACACCAAAAAAAAAACTTCAATAAAGGAATTGCTGCTCAATTAGAAGGCTGACGAGTAAAAAATCTGAATGAACAGGGCCACAATTAAGTGCAATACACCTTGTGTTAACCTCACCTTCCCATGGTTACCGTTACTTGTTGCAACTAATGGAAGTTCTGCAACTTCTTGCCCAAAAATTCGAATTATTCCAGCTGATACAACAAGTGAACTGCAAAATTAAAATTATAGCTTGTTATCAATTTCAGAAAGTAGCATCAAACAAAGCTTAGACATGCAAGGCCATTCTTACTTGACCATTAACACTGCACAGTACATTCCTCCATAATCTTGGCCCTTTGAATTCTTCCTGTCAGAGTCAGAGAGAGAGTTTTAAGCTAACTGCATTGTGGGTAGGTGAAAAATACAAAAATAAGCAACACAAAGTTACTTCCAAGAAATTGAAAATTATGATGTTTTTTTATATAAAAAGCTTACCCATAAAGCATTAAAGGAATAAGGTCATGGCCAGTTGCATCTACAATAGGATCAAAACATTCCTGAAACATGGATTATATTAATTGCAGTCAAATAATGTATATCATGGTTCATCCCACCTCCATACATGACTATTCATATTCATTCCCTCTCTGTGCTACACAACAAACATTGAGCAGAATCAAGCAATGGAAATTTATTACTGCATATGTCAGTTCCACACTAATCAACAAAAAGAGACGCTTGCATGCACAATTAGGTAAAAAAACTAATCAACAAAAAGAGTCGCTTGCATGGCACAATTAGGTAAAAAAACTATAAAATAATCAAAGCTATGCAATTCTAACAAATAATGAGCAACCAAACATGTGCATTTTGAAAATGTTGTGAGTAGCATCATGCTATAAGACAACTGCAGGCATGCATTTTATTTTCATGGACTGTACACACCTGGAAAATAGCAAGAGCTTGTGAAAGTAACAATTTAGATTCAGGTGAAGCCAATTTGCCACTAAGAAGTCTCCATCTTACATCAATATAATTAATATTTTCCAAACCTTTCTCTTCATTCTTCTTCCTTAAAACAGTCAAAAGAGAGTCTGGGAGTTTCTCAGCTTCATGGACAAGCAACTTCTGCACAGTAGAATATATCCTACTACAATCTGTGCAACAAAACCACTTCCCTTTTGGCAATTCCTGTCAAAAAGTAGCAGCAACATTTTCAACCAAAGAGCTAGAGGTCCATTGGGCAGGCATCTGAGGCTATGCCAATTAAGAGGAAGAAGTACGATTTACATAAGCACAAACCTTTAGATTTGCCATTTTATGACTTCTCAAACAGCCCACATGAAATTCCTTCTCGCACTGTCACATAATATTGAATAGAAAAAGAGTGATGGCTACTTATCAGATGAATTTAAATAAATTGATAACTACAATTCCATAATTAACCAACTCATAATTAAAATCCTATGAATAAAGCATTTACACTAGAAATCACATGGCAAGAATACCATAGATAATTACCTGATCACAAAGTATGATTGTCCGTGGACCAAATCCAGATCTACTAAAATCATAACCTCTGCATAAAAAGATTTTTCAAACAATATTGAACAAGCTCCATAGAATTGCAAAACTGAGCTACTCAATTATGAGATAATATATATGCTTCAATTATTTCAATATAGTATGAAGCTATTTTTACCTGCATAGAACACATCCACTAAGTTCTGCTTCTATGTTTTTGACAATACGAATGCATCTCTTAGTTATCTGTTCTATAGGATCAACTCCAGAAATCCTTCCAGCAGCAACAGCATTAACATTATGTTCTACAAACTTTTCTCGTTGGAACATATTCTCGCAAAATTGGCAAAACCATTTACCACGGGGAACACTTGATAGAGATGCACATGCTGCAACAAGTAAATGAAATTTATTCGCTAAAATCAACTCATGCTATGGAACTAAACTAGAAAGACCGCTCAGAGTTTATGAGTTCACACCATGATTATTCAGAAAAGGTAATTGCACAATACTTTCAGTATTAAAAACTTAAATATGTATGAAGAGAAGCATAAAACCAAGGGTAAACCAAAACCCAGCTGAGTAAGAATATAATCATAACTAACCAAAAACCTATCCCCTTACACACATCACAATGTGCAAATACAGATCATCTCTGTTTTACTGCAGATATATTAATACATAATGAAGTAATTTCTGACCGATATAGTCTTCAGCCCTAAGAAAAAAATTAAAGAGCACATGAAATATACAAGCTACACACCAAATCAATTGAAGAGATCTTCAGCACCAAGAAACAATTACAGAGCACATAGAATACAACTATACACCGAAACCATTGAAGACACTACTTTATCAATGTGGTGCCTGATATATTCATCAAGAAATAATTACCTTACATTGACCAAAATAAAAAGTCTAAATATGGAAAAAAACTGTATCAACTTATTTACAGTCCATGCATTACAAACTGGTCCCTTTCAAATGCCATTTCTGGTCCATTTGTTTTCTCAAACAAGCATAGCTGAGCAAATATCAGCAATCCATCTACATAGCTGAGAAAACATCTTGGAATCACATTCACCTTTATGGAAGGCCCTGGGGCATCCATCACAAAGTACAAGACTTCCACCATCTGCACAGACAATGCATAGGTCATCATTGTCCTTGGCAGAATACTTTCGATCTTTTGATAGTGATATTGCCAGTTCATGAAGTGAGACACCATTAGATGTGTAAATATATGCATAGCTGTCAAGGACACACAGACAATAGCCACTTTAAACATGTACCAGGGGATGGAGTGGAAAACATAGCTTCAAAAGTTATCAGATATTTCATGATTGACTTACGGCCTTTTGCGAGTAGCCCAGCCTGCATGAGCTTCAAAGGTTGAGGGGCTGACCTGAACAAGAGTTATACGAATTGCCTAAGTTTTAGATGAAAGATTAAGGAGCCATTAACTTTAAGAAGTGTGAAGTACCTCATAGTTGCAGCAACAACAAAGTATGGCAAAGCCCCTTTTGTAACCCGTAAGCAATTTCTGTCCAATAAGAATTTATTACTTCACAGAATAAGGCGTAAACCTTTATAATCATAAAGGACACTTATCTTAATCACCTGCCCACGAGCATAATATGCTAATTCAGTCCCATCAGGCAATCCACCCTCCTCAAAAACCAATTTATGCAACCTCTGATCTCTTGAGAAAATAATGTAGAAAAGACAAGATTGCTTCTTAAAGACAGAAAGTGATAATTGAATTCCACTGGCACAACACAAAGCAATCAGTGTAAAAGAGAAACAGAGGAGGGCTGGGGAAGAAAATAACTAACTTTTTTGTTATTTTCCACTGGCACTTTTTTTGTGCAAAGACAATTGGTGATGCACTTTTCAAGGACTTTGACACTAATGCCGATTTTAACAACCTGAAAAAAGTAGATAGAAGTAGAGCAAGGAAAAGAAAAGGTATATTAGCATCCAAGAAAACACAATAGCCAAACAACTATTCTTTGATGTTCTATTTTAGGATCAAAGATGTTATTACTTGGCAGAAAGAGGAAAGAACAAGAAAAACTGAAGCTGAAATATGGTGAGCTGAACAACAAACTTAAAGTTATTCTCCGATGTACCAAAGAAGAAACAACAAATTATACTAGGGGTGCTTCCATGAATTATTTTTGTTAACCAGTCTATAGGGTTTAGTTTTTGCTCCAAACCTAAAGCTGAAATACGGTAAGCTGAACAACAGACTATTAACTATGTTTAAATGTACCAAAAAAAAATTATACTAGAGGGCTCCTTGTGTATTATGTTTTTTAATTTTTTTTTTTTAAATTGAAAAATAAATAAATAAACAAATAAAATGAAACCATTTTAGTTAACCTATTCTTTTGGTTTCATTCTGATTGAATTTTCTTTTTTTTTTTTTTTTGCTGACCCCTAAATAAAACACAATGAAAACAAACCTTGATGTGTTATTCCATTGCTTCCTTTTCTGTGAGAGATTTGTTGAAGCACTTTTAGAGGATTTTACTATCAACTCTGGATCTGATGACCTGAATCAACAAAGATGAATGCTTATTATCATTATCATCATCAACAACAACAATAATAATAATAGTGTAACACCGCCATAACACACAAAGAATCGCCATTTATGATCTAACATATGACTTTGTATCTTCCATATGGTCTTAGAATAAAGAAGAACAAACATTTTAACTACTTGCCAAAATAAAAAGCTAAAACTTAAGCTGGAAATATAATACACTAAGCTAGATATCAATACAAGAAGATACCAACTTTGATAATATCTTCAATTGATCCTTTTTTCTTGAAGACATGCGCACTGGAGTACTTAATGACAACTTTGGGTATAAATCTTGTTTTGATGGTCTGAAAAAATTACAAATTGGAACAAAATGTCATTAAAAGACAGTTGTGGTGCCAAAATCACTCAGAACAAAAAGCTTTAAAATAATGAACCTAGTTAAGAAGCAACAAAGAACTTTTCAATAATGAACACAGTTAAGAAGCAACAGCTTAAATCTTATAGAAAAATCATAGGTTGGAAAAGGATACTAACTTTCTAATTATCTTCCTTAGAGTATTATCTTTTAAGAGGATGGACACTGCAACACTTCCAGAGGATTCCACAGATAAAACTGGTTCTGCTAAGCTGAAATAACACAAATACAAGAAAATTAAAGTAACTATTTACACACATTCTACTAGCTTCTTTGAACTATTGTATTGAGAGATTAAGAAAGTCCTTTGTTGATATCTCATTGTTAGCTTACATGTCAAATTGCTAGAAGATGTAACATGGGTTTCAAGGATAAGTAAATACACTAGCATTTTTGTCTATACAAAAGCCAAGATTGATATGTCATCATTGTGCATAATTAAATAGCAAATCCTTCTACTCAAATTAAATTCTTGAACTTTAGGGAATGAATAAACAGTGTCCTCAAGAAGGTTAAGGTGACACGTGGATGTGGAAAACAGGCCATCCATTTAACTCTTGCCCCTAGGAGACTAGAGCCACCAGCACTCCACCATAAATTATATGAATATTGGTATAAGCTTGCAAGTATGCAACAGATATCTATTATATAGTTCATCAAATACTTATGTAAACACCTGCCATTATCCAATGAACAATAATCCCGAAACAAATGAACTGTCAGCCTAGAATACTAAGCTTCAGGAAATCCAATGAAAATTCCAAGCCCCCACCTTACCTAAACCAAGAACCACTAAGCTGAAAAAACATAAAATAAAAGCAGTAATTGCATACCTAGCCTTTATACTAGTTTCACAAGCTGGGCTGGCATTAGATTCCTTTGACTCTTTTGACTCCACACACGAATTGCATAAAGGTCCAATTTTGCCAAAACAAATTGTAGGCAATGTACCTGGAACATTTGACGCTAAAACGATTCAACAAAAGACTCCAATACCATAAAAAAGCTTTGAACATTTGACAAATTTCGAAATGAATATATTAAGAGAAAACCTTACCTTTACATCTCTTACAGGTGAAGGTTTTCTCTTTTGGCAAACCACTAATGGCACTTTGGATTGTTTCTTCCAAAGAATCAAGAGGAGAAGTTCTGCATGCATTCAGTACATCAAGCAGGCTCTTCCCATTCTCAAAACAAATGTACTGTGCTGCACGTCTGTACTGTTTGATGGCATGAATCTCAAATTGAGAAGGTGGAATAACCTAATTATAATAAAAGAAAAACCAAATCAATAAAGAAAACATCCGTTCATGAAACAAAGTGACATGGTAAACCACGTTTCAGCCAAAAGAAAAACTCACTCTGCACCCCTTGCATAGAGAACATGAACACAGAATTCCAACATCTTTGATTGTACCCCGAAGACAAAATGCCTGAAACTAAGATGGCCAAAAGAGGAAAATAGAAAAGGTAAACTACTGGCCAGCAAGGAAAAGGGGGGAAAACGTTGTTGGTACATGAAAGAAAAAGCATAATATACTACATTGCAGTAGAACATCAAAGAAACTAAACCTTCTTGCCGCCCATGTATACAACCGGTACCCCCTCAAGCAAACCAGTCTCAAAGAGCTCCTTGACAGTCATCGGTATATTGCCTAATGAAATCTTTTTTGACATTTTCAATTCCAAATTCTTCTTTGGAGGGGTCAATGCACTTCCTTCAGCTATCATCTCTACGTCCACTTTGGAAATCATTTTGGTGTCAACATATTCTAATCCCTTAACCATTACTTCGACAGGCTCGATCTTAGACTTCAAATTGGACTTTGTCAACCGTCTAAGCTTGCTGGGTTTAACATCAGTAAGCTCGACAATCAACTTTAGCGCCTCTTCTTTGGCTGGGATTGATCTACGCTTACTCATTGGTTCATCTTTACAGATGGGCAATTCTATATTACAAACAGACACTTCTCTGATAGCATCTTTGGCGGCTTTCGCTTTATTTACTGATTCAGCCACCACTTTGTTCTCTTGAATTACTGTTTCAACTACTTGGCACTTTCGATCTTCATCAAATGAATTTTTTATACCGTTGGTTAAACCCGATTGCGACACCTCCAGCTCAAAGCTCTTACTCTTTTTACTTTGTGTACCACAATCACTAGCTTTACTCTTCCTCACTCGAGAATAAACAATGAAGCCATTATCCTTAGCAGATTTAAATCTCTTACAATTATTATCCTCAAATACTTCAGCACAAGAATTGGACTGATTCCGACTCTGAGCCAGCGACTCTGTCTCCATTTGGAGACCACGTTTGTGATTGAGCGAGCCAGCTAGCTGGGACTGAACTTCAACCACCAGAGCCAGCTCTCTCTTCATGCTAACAAATCAACCAAAAATCACTGCAAAAAAAGAAAAAATAGTAACAGAAGAATCTAAATCGAAATAATCAAATTAACAGAAAAAAGCGGTTGATTCTAGGGTTCCAAAAGAAGGAAAAACCCAAATACCTGAGAATCAGACAAGAGGCATGAGGCATTAGATAAGGAATTCGATTCCAAGGAAATGGGAGTTGAAAGGGGTAATAAGAGGAATTGTGAATTGAAAGAGAAATCTGCGTCAGTTGCTTCCGAAATTGAATCAACAGAAAGGGATGAAGATAGAAAGAAAGAAAGAGAAAAGCAAAGAAGAAATTTCATCATCATTTACTTTTTTTTTTTTTTTCATATTTTGATAGGTACCAAAAATTCTCATTTTCATGACTACAAAATTTTTTTATTTTTACTAATTTGTTGATCTTTTTTTCTTTTTTCGAGATCGTTCATAGCAGATTTTTTAGTTATTTTTTCGATCTCATTTCCATTCTATCTATCATAAATCCGATAATCATTTTATTTTTGATATCGTTCTCTCTGATCTTGTTGCTTTCCTCACTTTTCTTTCTTCAAATAAGAAAAAAATTACCACTTAAGTTTATAATGATACTACAATTATTTTTAAAATTTGGATTTTGCTCTACTAGAGAAAGTTTTGAAATTAAGTTTTTTTTTAGTTTTGTTGCTGCATTATTTAATTTCTTTTTTGGTCTTTGTTTTTTTAGTAAAAATCACTAAAATATCTCTAAAATATACTCAAATTATGTCCAAGATATACCTAAAATATTCTCATAAAATTGTCAAAGGTATACGAAGTATATCAAAGTAAACCTAGGTACTTCCAATGAATTCTCAAGAACTTTCAAAGGTATCCCTAATATACCTAATGTATGCCCAAGGTATATCAAACTTTATATTACATTTGTTCATAACTGTTTTAGGCCAAAAGTATCTCCATGATATACCAAATGTATGTATGAGGTATACCAAATTTTATAGTTTTTATTCACAACTGTTTTATCCCAAAAGTATCTTAAAGATATACCCAAAGTATGTCCAAAGTATACCGGATTTTATATAGCTTTTGTTCACAATTATTTTTGCCAAAAATATCTCTAAAATATGTCCAAAGTATACCAAATTTTATAGTATTTGTTTACAACTGTTTTAAGCTCAATGTACCCCAAGTATATTCAAGATATTCCCATCTAATTTTCAAAGATATCCTTAAGGTATACTAAACTGTATTTGTTTAAGAATTTTGTGATATTTTGAATTTTGATATTATTATTATTATTTAATAAATAATTCTTCATGTTCTAATTTTTTTTTTAGTTTTATGTCCAAAGTATACCTAATGTATGCCGAAGATATACCGTCTAGAGATATTTTTAAGAAATTTTAAGATTTAAGTACTGTTGTAATTTTAGAAAATTATTTTCAGTAAAACTGAAAAAAATTTTGAACACTAATGGAAATGTAAATCTATATCCATTTTTCGGCATTTATGTAAAATTCTCAAAAGTAAAAGAGAATGATTGTTGAGCTAGGAAGCGAACTGACCAAGTAGAGAGAGGAAGGAGGGAGTAATGTATAAATTACAAATTTACTAAGGACTGTCTCTGTAATTACCTAATAAATTGCATCAGATTTTAATGCCACAACTGATTTTAACCATTTTATAGTTGAATAGATTCATAATAATATCAATTTTTTTTTCCCAAATTTGGCTCGAATTTAGAATGGAATATGATATAATTAATTCGTAAATGATATACTTGAACCAAAGTTTACATCTTGAACCAAAATTTACATTGTAATATGTATCAAACACGTATGAGATGTATGATGATAATTTTATAAATAAAATAAATTTATACAAATTAATTTATTGATATAGATTCAATAGTTTATTTGTAAAAAGTTCAATAGTTGATTGATAAATATTTATTTTATTTTAAAACAAAATTAACAGTTATTTTGTTTTTTTTTTACATTTTCAAATGTTATTTGCCTCGATTTATTATTTATTTGATGCATTTTATCTTGATTTTTTTTGTTACGTTTTGAATTTTTTTTGAAGAGAATTCAATGAATTCATATCTACAAACAAAAATACAAAAAAATATTTATTAAATTAAATATCCAGAAAAATAAAATAAATTTGTATTAACATAAGAAATAAACCTTTATTAATAAACTAATAAATCTTTTTTAATAAATTAATGAACTTTTTTTAATAAACTAATCAATATTTAATTCATTTCATAATGAACCTTTTCAATTTATTCGTAATGAACATTCTCATTAAATTATCGAACATTTACTTTATTCGCAATAAACTTTTTTTTAATGAATTAATGAATCTCTTTTAATAAACTAAGGAACTTTTTCAATTTATTGGCAATGAATATTTTTAATAAACTAATGAAATTTTACTTTATTCGTAATGAACTTTTTTTAATGACGTAATAAATTTTTTTCAATAAACTAATAAACCTTTAGTTCATTCATAACGAATCTTTTCAATAAACTAATAAACTTTTTTTAATGAACTAATAAATATTTTTCAATAAACTAATGAACCTTTATTTAATAACAGATGATGAATATTTACAAAAATGTCACTATGTGATTGATAACTATGTAAATTTGATTTATTTACAAAATTGACATCACCTCTTATACGTGTGATAGGTTTTAATTCATAATACTGAATAAACCGGATCCAACATATAACAATGGTAACTAATTGGTGTAAGCTGAAACAAACTAAAATACTTTTAAGATTATTAACAAATATAACAAGCAGCCACCCCTAATTCATGTAAATAATATATATTATTAGTATTTGATCATCTTATGCTGAGTCAAATATTTATATCAAACATATAATAATAATAATAATAATAATAATAATAATAATAACAATTTACATAACCAAAGGGATAAATAAAGGGCGCCCAGATCGGCCCAGAACTAGTAAGCCTTGGAATGGGCTGTCTATGTAAAGAGAGAAACTAGGCACAGGGATAGCCCAAAAACATATTTTAACAATTTTATGTCCAAATAAAGATTCAACGTTGAGATATTACTTTGGGGATGGTGATGAAAGAGAGTGAAGCTAAAAGGATTTTTTTTTTTCTTTTTGAATAAAAGGAAGAAGGATTTGAATATTAATTAGTTAGGATTGGTGGTTAAATTTGAGAGTGAGAGTAATGACTTATTATCTCAATTATCAACCATACATACCTGTTTGGAATTAGGGTCATAAATGAACAAAACCGTTCATGAGTTATTCGAGTGTCGGTTTGAAAAAAAAATCATTTGAAATCGCTTGCTAATCTTAACGAGCCAAATTCAAGTTTAATGTTGTTTGGTTTGTTAGCTCCCAAACGTATTCGTTTAAAATTTTGCGAACATGTTTTTTTAAAAAATCGTAAACGTGTTGATTTAAAAACTCATAAATATGTTCATTTAAAAAGTTCGCAAACATGTTCATTTAAGATTTGTTTATATTATATTTTATTATCAAGCTTGAGCTTTTATCATTATTAGTTAATGAGTTGAACTCGAGTTAAACTCGTTAAATATAATAAATACACAATTTACAAGCCAAGCTCGAGCCGCTCATAAATTTACTAATTTTGAAACGAGTCAAGCTCAAGCTCAAATTGAGCTCAAGCCTATTACAGTTTTAAACGAACTAAGCCCAAACTCTTTAGAATTTCAAATCAAGCTCAATTTGAGCTCGAGCATATGACAATTTTAAATGAACCAAATTCAAACTCTTCGGTATTTGGTTCGATCTAGTTTGATTGCAACCTTATTTGGAATAAGAATATTCCTACCCTACTTGTTTGTAAACTTATATATTACAAGCTTCCCTAATTAATTTATATATATAAGACAATTTATTGTAATGATTCATAAATAAATTTAGCATAATCTATATAATAAAAATTCATTTATTAAATACAAGTAAGCATATGATGTTGAAAATTGCCTCATTCTTCACATATTATTTTCTTTTTTTTTTTTTAAAAACACCATATCAATTCGTTCAAGGCATTGGCGGGGGCAAATAATTAAGTTTGTTGGGTCAATTTTAATACGAGTATTATAACTATCTAATTAGAAAAGGATGGATATATAAGGTTAATTAGGCTATATCCATCATATCATACATTTCACGGGCATGGCCATGCATGATCATCCATCCTTGTATGATTTTTTCTTTTTTCGTGTAACAATTCATTAATTCATTTATAAATCAAACCACTAAGAACCCTCATCTCATCTCATCTCATCTCCTCTCTTTTCTCTCTCCTCTCATCTCACTCACACATTTCCAGTATAGATCTGGAGGTAGTTTTCGGTAATTTTGAAAGGAAATCACTCCTTCTCCTTTATTTTTTATAATTTTTCATTTTTAGTGTAGTTTTTAGTAAGTAAAATAAGGTTTTTAACGGTGTTTTTGACTTGGTTGGAGTTTTTTTCTACTCCTTGTATTGGGTAGATTTCAGATTCACTTTAGTTATAGTTTCAATAGTTTGATTTGCCTTAAGGAGTTACATCTGAAAGCTTAAATGGTAAGTTCTCGATCTGATTCTTTCCGCTTTTTTGGCAAATCCAGTTTGAAGGAAAGAATACAATAATAGAAGAGAGTTCTTGATTGTGAATATGCCTTGGAATGCCTCAAGCCTAAAGTTGTTGCCTCAAGTCTGAAGTCGCTTTAAAGATTTAAAGTGTTTACATGTTTCTCTTTGTTTTTTTAAGATCTGGCAAAGCTTTTTGTCTAAGTTTGCCAGATTATTCGGATTATGTTTTTGTACTTGTTGGATTGTAATCTTATAATAATGTTCTCAATCTGTAATTTCTTTTTTAGTGCTTCTATTTAGTGAAACAGATGTTATATTATGAAGATTTTTTTTCTCTTTCCAGTTATAAATGCATATTTATATTTGATAAAAAAAAAAAAATCATCACCGGTTTGGTAAAATTCTGACCAGCTTTGAGACTGATTCCCAATTAAACCGAGAATAATAGTTATCATCAATTTAATACATAAGATGAATTAATGTGATGAATATATATATATATAAGCAAGCTTTTGCATATATATGTAACTAAGTGAATAATTAAATTAAGCAAAAAAAAACAACAACAAAATAAGTAAACTTGAGTAGCACACTAACATTGGCCAGATCAGGCCTACACACACATATATAAAAACACTTACATTCGAAATGATAGAGAAAAATAAAAACAAAGATAGACATATATATGATAGAAATACAACTGAGTCGCCCTTGTGGAAGTTTTTCCTTTTAAGCCCAAGAATTAAGAGATTCCGAAAGGAACCTAAAAATGCCAAAGGATCGAAGTTGCCCTATAAAAAAGATCCTCCCCGCCCTTTAAAAAGGCCATTCAGGTTGAACATATCCCATTTGTTAGCCGCCGGCTCAAAATTCCGACCACCCCCCCATCTTTATAATATTTTTTCCGAGCAAGAACCGAGCCGGGGTGGCCGGAAAGTGAAGGAGACTTACATGGTACGGACAGGAAGGTCGAAGAGAAGGGGTAAGAGGGTTTGTGAAATAAGGAGAAAGGGAGTTGTTATAGGGTTTCAGGTCTGTGTGTATTTATGGGTCAGGGTGGCAATAAAAGGGTGAGATGACTTAAGTTTATAGTGTGTGGTCAGTGATCACTTTTTAGTTTTAAAAACCAAAAGAAAAATAAAAAAAGTAAAGACAGTGAAATGTGTGGAGGTTTCATGTTTTAGCATCTTCCATAGGATATGCCATTGCTATCCTCCTTTTCCCGACATTATTTTTTTAAGATAAATAATTTTATTGATTTAAACTAAAATTATATCGATAAAAATATATATATAAATTTGTTAAAAATTATAGAGAATAAAATAGTGAAAAAATTTATGGTTCCTAAATTAATAATATAATAAATCGGTTTAATATCTATAAATTTAATAATTTTATAGTGACTAAAATATCTAAAAAAATAAATTATCGCATCAAAATGATGTAAAATCATGAAAAATGAACCAAATAAAAAATCTAGATGTGTATGAAATAACTGCATATTTTAAAAATAAAATTGATAAAAAGAGGTATATTGAGCAATTTCAAACTAAAATGGCCAAAAACCAATTCTCTTTATTTAACGAAGTACAAAAAGAAATAAGAGTTTAACGAAGTACAAAAAGAAATAAGAGAAAAATTGAGAGAAAATAACATATAGTGGCTATTTTTTTTGTACATTTTCCCAACATCTATTAGGATATGCTTTTTTCTTCTTTCATTTTGTTTTTGTTTTTGTTTTCTTTAAGCAATTAAGGCCCCTTCCTTCCTTTTTTTTTTTTTTTGGTCAAAAATGTAATTCTTATGATTAAATGCCTTTTGTTGTTTATCTTGATTCAAAGGAAAAGTTTCTTTGAATATCCAATTCATGAGTATTCGTATATTTGAATTAAGTATATTAATTAGCATATTTTTGGATTAAAAGAGAATATATTAACATAAATTACATGTAAGAGAATTACTATAACTATCTTGATTTTTTTTATATATAAGCGGGGTTTTTTTTTATAGATTTTGTTTAGGTTTATATATCTGAAAGGATGTTAGATGTACTCAAAATAAGGTAAAAAAATATATATAATATAATATAAAAAATATAGCTAACATTTCTTTCATAATATCCTTATATCTTTGTTTAAAAAAAAAGAATATGCTCATATTTTAAAATATATATATATATATATAATTATTTTTTATATCAAAAATATTATTAATTCGATTGATGAATAAATATACATGAATCAAAAAAAAAAAATTTGGTTTAACATGAATTTGAATTTTGATGTATATGATAAATTTTTAGAAAAAGAATTTTGTGTATGTAATAAAATTATTGGATTATTAATTTTTAATTTTATTTATTGATTATCAATAGCTAAAATTAAAAATTGATGATATAATGGTTATAAAGCTGTACGTATAAATTATACCATATGCACCACAAAAATGTAGAATGATTATTTGACACGTGGGGTTAATAAGGAGATGGTATAAACTCATGTGGAATTATAATGTGCTCTTGGACCGTTGGACGTGCTCAAGGAACACATGTTAATGATTTGCACATGGAAACAACAAATTAAGGTCGTATACTAATTTATTAATATTATATATATATATATATATATAAAAGGTAGCCATTTTTCTTAAATTTTATAATAGCTTTTTCCAGTCTGAGTGAGATTTTATATGGTGACACCAGCGCCAGCAGTATCATTCTTTTGTTCCCTAAACGTCACAGTTTAGATACCTCTTTTTTTTTTTATTATTATTATTATTATTATTATTATTATTATTGCGTAATGCCTTTGATGAGTCATATTTGCATCAACAATAGAATGTTGATTGTATATAGATTTATACTAAGATTATCAATTTTATTACAAAAATAAAAATAAATTATTATTTGAAATTTGCTAGGAATACTGGCTAAAGATTAAAATATAAAAAAAAAAAGAAAAAGAAAAAGAGAAGGAAAGGAAAGAAAAGAAAGAATAATCAATGAGATTCCCATATCTCAATTATATATTATTAGTCAAGAAAATAGAGAAGTGAATTTGAAAAAGAAATGGTGAAAAAGGGGTATCTTATAAAGTGTACTAAGAATATTATTTGATACCAAACATATCAATATAGGACGAGACAAAACATGAAACATTAAATCTGATAAATTATTATTATTAAAAAAATTAATAATTTATAACTTTTTTTTACAAGAAAAATATTGATTCAAAGTAGTATTATATAGATAAATAGAAATATATATATATATATATATATAAATTCGCTAAATATTATAAAGGATAAAACAATGAAAAGATTCACAATATCCAAATTAATAGTATAATAGCTCAATGTCTACGTATTCAAAAATAATTTTGTTTGTAATAATTTATAATTTAAAAAAATGATTAAATTATATTTCATTATCAAACTAAATTTATATAAATGGATTTAAGGTTTTTTTTAAATTGTGTTTGAAAAAAATATTTTTTGAGAAACAATTTTATATTTTTAATTTTTTCTGTTTTGAAAACTGATTTTAGATATAAACAAGTAAATAAATATTCTTTTTAAAAACATATTTAAAAAAAGTAGTTCATAAAAAAAATAAATCAATTAAATAAAATAATTTAAAACCTATTTTTAAGATAGACAACTTCGAACACTCCCTTAAATTTAGTAAATTTTTAAATGTGAAATATTAGTTGAGTTAAATGGAATAATAATAATAAAGGGCTAAACTTTGAAGTTTTTTTTATTATGATAATATTTCCATTTAAATTATTTTAAAAGAAAAAAAAAACCCATTTTGCTTTATTATTTCATGTGATTTGATAATAAGAAGAACATGGATCCAACAATCAGACTGCAGATATTTCTATTTCTCGATCCCAGCACCTTAGCACGAAGATGCGCGGATCCCATTATCTGATACCAAGACACGTGAAGAATGTTTTGATCCCTCAATCCTATCATCGTTTTTTCGAGATTTTAAATCTTGTGATCCCTGTACAAGGACATAATAGAATACTTTGATTCCACGATCTGACTTAAAAGACTTGATCCTGCGATCTCAACATCTAATATGTAAAACAATGTTGTTCCCATAACTTGAGAAGTCTCGGGCCCTTGTAAAGGAAAAAAGCACTGTACAGCGGCAGTGTGTGGGATAGAGTGCTGAAAGGCGATGAGCATTAAATGTGTATGCGGCTCGAGTCATATTATTCCAAGAGATGATAAGACACATGGCCTCTAAATAGATTATAAAAATCATAAAAGAGATGTACCAAATACAGATTAACTCTTATACTTTTCTAGCTACACTTATTCATTAGTTTTTCTTCCTCCTACTAACTTAAGCATTAGAGTGGCTTTGTCAGAAGACTCCGGCCAGGTCTCTTTGCCTCAGCCTTACAAGAGCTAGGAAAACTAAAAGATATCATTGGTGCGGTGAGCATGCACAATGGATGATCTAACACTGGTAGGAGGAAAAACCCCACACACCCTTAAGCAAACCCCTCATTCCACCATTATAAACCTCCATGACACCCTCATATCTCCCCAAAACTTAAACACTGTCCTTGACCATGCCGCCACTGAAGATGAGCCTCATCCTACTCTTGACGTTCTCAATGTCCTACAACAACTTATAGCCATTATCAGTGAAATGAAGAAAGATATAGCCGTACTTAAAACTCAGACACCAACCTCTCCCTAACACCATCAAGACAACTATAAGAAAGTTTCCATCTCCACACGAGATAGATCCCAAACCAACATCCTTACTCATCAGATGCCCGCAGTTGCCCAAGAACCACATATTACCAAGTTTGACCTGTATGAGACAGTAAAAAGCCTTATGAAAGAGTTCCATTCCTAACTTGGGGACTTTGATTACAGTCTCCGGAATACCTCGCTGTTGGCCGATCACATGGTACAAGCCCATTTTCTAAACATAAAGTTACCACGACTACCTATATATGATAACTCTAGAGAATCTCGAAGCTATGTTTCTCAGTTTTGTATAACCATGGCTTTGTACATAAATCAAGATTCGGTACTCTGTAAGGTCTTTCCAACTACATTAGTTGGCCTAGCCCAGCAATGGTACCAGGGTCTCAAACCCAACAGTATACACTCATTTGAGCAGTTGGCCTAACTTTTCAACAAACGCTTTGTCACCAGCATGCGAATTCGTAACGTGTCACCCGATCTGCAGAAAGTGTACCAAAAGAAGGATGAGATATTGCGAGAATATGTCGAGCACTTTAATAAAAAGGTTGTACTAGTGGATGACCTGGATCACAATATCGCAATTCGGGCATTCACAGCAGGAACCACCTCTAAGCTCTTATACAACTCGTTGAATCTAGACAGACCGTACACTTTCACCGATCTTATGATTCGGGCTAGGTAACATATATAAGTAGATGAAACTATGAGAGTTAATGGTGATATGCCTGAACTTTAGATTCCAACAATGGCGAGATCTCTCGAACCACATGATCCACCATCAAGATCACATTACGTAAATAAAAATGACCGGCGGGACCAGTCATCTTTCAGGCACTTTCAGATCGAAGAAGGGGATACCAAGAACGTTCTCATCTGTATGATAAAAAGTATACCCCTATAAAAATCTCTGAAGGATAAATCTTGGTGGCTGTTAAACAAGCTGGAGAATAGCTCAATTAGCCTAGCAAGCTTAATTTCAAACACCTTGAGAAGAGAGACCGAAGTAGATATTGTGATTTCCACAGAGACTATGACCATGATATGGAAGAATATTGGCAACTCCGTGATGAGATTGAATGTCTCATTCAAAGAGGATCACTGAAATAGTTTATCCAATCAAAGTCCCAAAATGAAAGATTTGGGATGCAGGCATCCTTACACTCAGATACAATATGTAAGGGGCCTAAAGGGGAACCATCTGCTCGGATCAACATCATTGTTAGTGGAGTAAACTTGTCAGATCAGGCTCCCAGGAAGTAAAAAAGAGGTGTCCATACTGTTAACAGTCAAAACCCACCATATCCCATTACTTTCTCTGAGAGAGATGGCCTCTAGTTGCCTGATGGCCATGAAGACGCACTTGTCATAGATGGTCGCATCCACAATATATTGATAAAAAGAATCCTTATTGACAACGACAGTGCTGTTAATATGATGAAATTACAAGTGTTCTGGGCGTTGAAGGGATCTCCCTTAGACCTCCAGCTAGTCTCCATACCGCTTGTAGTTTTGGGTGGACAACCGGTCCCTATCAAAGGGTCAATATGGATGACAATGCAAATTGGCACTGATGAAAGATATGAAGATTTTTCAATGAATTTCATAGTCGTTAATATCCCTTTTGCATATAATTTGATTTTGGGAAGGCCTTTTCTCTACGATACTTGTGCATCCACCAACATCTGATACTTGATGATGAAAATACCTACCAACCTGGGAGAGATCGTGTTAAGAGGAGATAGAAAGGCAGCCAACACCGCCTGTATGATGGCTCTTAATGGTGTCACAGAAGCCCTAACTGTGGGATGAACAGGAGAGGGCCCAGCACCCATGGAAGACATAAAAATAGTGGTACTTGGTCAGGGGAGGAACGTTCAAATAAGAGGAAATTTGGATACTGAGGTCAAAGCTGATATCCTTTCGATTCTGAAGGAGCACATCGACGCTTTTGCTTGGACCCCACATGTAATCCAGGGGGTTAGTCCAAACATCATCACTCATTATCTAAATGTGAACGAGCAAGCCAAACCAGTAATGGAGAAAAAATGGAGGCATGCTCCAGACAGGTAGATGGCCATTTCTAGTGAAATAGACAAACTCCTAAACGCAGGATTCATTAGGGAAGTTTGTTACCCTGAATGGGTTTCCAATATGGTGATGGTGAAAAAACCTAACGGTAAATGGCATATGTGTGTCGACTTTACTGATTTGAATAAAGCTTGCCTGAAAGACCCATATCCCCTCCCTAATATCGACCAATTGGTTGACTCCACTATTGGATATGGGATGTACGCATTCTTGGATGCCTATGCTGGGTACCATCAGATACCGATGGACCTAAAAGATTAGGAGAAAACCATATTCATCACAGACCGAGGCCTCTACTGCTATACCGCTATGCCATTCGGTCTAAAAAATGCTGGTGCCACATACCAGCACATGGTAAATATAATGTTTAAAGATTAGATTGACAAGAATGTTGAAGTCTACATTGATGATATGATCATTAAGAGCGCTAGAACACAGGATCACTCATATGATATTAGAGAAGCACGCATGGTCCTTAAGACATATGGGTTAAAGCTGAACCCCAAAAGGTGTGTCTTTGGTGTCTGATCCAGAAAGTTTCTCGGGTTCATAATCTTGCAAAGAGGGATTGAAGCCAACCTAGAAAAAATAAAAGCAGTTTTAGACATGCTCTCTCCTAGGACCATCAAAGAAGTGCAGAAACTCAATGGAAAAATTACTGCCTTAAGGTGTTTTATTTCTTGCTCAGCCAGAAGATGCTTGTTATTCTATGATGCTCTTAAATTTTTTTAAAAAAATTGAATGGAATGAGCAGTGTCAAAAAGCTTTCGAGGATCTCAAAATTTTGCTCACATCACCTCATTTGCTTAGCTGCCCTATTGCTGGTGAAACTTTGTTCCTTTACCTTTCCACAACACATGAAAATGTAGAAGTTTTGATTCAAGAGGATTGAGGAGAGCAGTACCCTATATATTATTGCAGCCAAATCTTACGGGGAGCAGAAACCAGATACTCCAAATCGGAAAAAATGGCATTCACCCTCTTTTTGGCAATAGAGAAACTCCAACCTTATTTTGAAGGCTTCTAGTTTATAGTCCGCACAAATCACCCTTTTAGAAAGAGCTTACATAGACTAGACGCAAGTGGACATATGGTGGAATGGACTACTCGGATCAGTAGTTTCGATGTCTAGTATGAATCAAGGAAGGCAATGAAGGCTCAAATCCTTGCCGATTTTATAACAGAATGTAGCATAGATAAACAGGAGGAAGAATAGTCATATGGTGAGTCCTGGATCTTGCATGTTAATAGGGCATCTAGATTGGGCAAAGCCAGAGCTAGTATCATTCTCACCAGTTCCACATGATTCAAGATTGAGTGTGCGATACAAATATTATTTCTCGCAACCAATAACATCGCTGACTATGAAGCCATGCTCTTAGCAATATAAGTAGCAAGGAAAGTAAGACCAGTAAGTCTCATCAACCGGAGCGACTCCCAGTTAGTCACTCGATAAATAACAAAAGAGTTTGATGCAAAAGAAACTGAAATGATAAAATATCTAGAACAATTACGATAACATATCGCATGTCTCGATAAGGAAGGGGTCAAATGGTCCCTCGAATAGATCCCTCGATCCTGTAATATGGAAGTAGATGCCTTATCAAAATTTGAGTTAGAAGGAGGACCTTTCCCCTCAAATGTGTTAACGCGATCACTTCCCTCACCGAGTCATTCAGCCAAACCAATCTTCATAGTAGATGCAGATAGTTGGATAAGACCAATTATTGAATGGCTAGAAGAAGGCAAGCTCCCCGAAGATGAATTTAAATGCAAGAGACTTCTGAAGAATGCATCAACATATTCTTTTCACAAGGGAATCATGTACAAGTGATCCCATACCCACCCATGGCTTAGATGTGTAGAACTGATAGAAGGAGCATACGTCTTGAGAGAAATACATGAAGGCATCGGTGGAGCTCACAAAGGCACTGAGGCCATAATAAGAAAGACCTTTTTGCAAGGTTACTACTAGCCTACAATGGCTAAGGATGCTAAGCTTATGGTCAAAAGATGTGATCTATGTCCATAATCGTTACATTAATGCTCTACCAGACAATCAGGCCCCCCTAGGAGCAGCATGACAGCCTAGTGTGGAATTGACATTGTGGGCCCCTTCCCCATAACCAAGGCATGGAAGAAATTTCTGATAATAGCTGTGGATCACTTCACTAAATGGGTAGAGGCAATGGCGGTAGCAACCATCACATAACAAAGAATACAAAATTTCTTTTTTAATGAGGTGACATGCCGATTTGGTATCCCAAACAAGATCGTCACAAATAATGGTAGACAATTCGATAATTAGGAATTTTGCCAATTCTGCAAGAATTTAAAAATCACCTTGTGTTTTATATCGGTAGCACACCCACAGACCAATGGGCTAACAAAAGTCACCAATTGAACTATTGTTCAGGGGCTGAAGAAAAGACTAAAAAAGGGCAAACGAGATTGGATTGAGCACTTACCAAATGTCTTATGGTCCTATCGAACAATGCCACGAACTACCACTGGCTCATTTGAGGAGGGGGGGAGGAAGGGGAAGCTAACTTAAGCTATGGGAGGAGAACCAGTAAAACCCCCCTCTCTATAACATTATCGATAGGCTACTCTAGGAGATCGGAAAGTTGCCCCACAATCTCAAGATGATGACTCTCATCCTCATCAGAATCCTGGATAAAACTTAAGTTGAGGGCATAATATTTCTGACAAATTTACCAAAAAATAGACTCTTTTGCCTCTTCTTGCATGTCAACAATGTAAAGAATGATAGAGTTTGCTCTCTCTGTCAATCATTCAATCTACTTCTCGTGTTTCATAATAAGTTGACTACGGTGCTCAGATTCCTGCCTTAGCTCTTCATTCTCCGCCTCATAGGCCTTTAAACGCCCCTCTGTCTGTGCAATTTTGCCCTCCAAGGAAGCAATTATGGTATCCCTCACAGTAATCATAGTATCCCTCACGACAATAGCTGCCCCTAATTCTTCCTCCATGGCAGTCAACTTTGCTTCCTATTCTTTCTCTTTTTCTTGAAGGGCATCTTCCCTCTGAAGCAGGTCAACCTCTAGACTATTAATTATTCCCTGTGAAGCCTCACAGTCCCGCTCTAAGGCATCCAGTTTCTCGTAAGCAGTAGCCCCTATCATCACAAGCTATAAAAATAAGATGAGCCACTGTTATATTACATGGCTTCGTACATAAAAGGAACACAACAATAACATAACGAAGTAACCAGACTTGAAAAGGAAGGGTCAGCAACTATTTTTTAAGGTTTGATCCCATATCGAGCCTTTCTCACATCTTGGCATCATTGCGGAATTGG
The DNA here is from genome assembly GCA_949630135.1 of Balakata baccata. Lineage (NCBI taxonomy): Eukaryota > Viridiplantae > Streptophyta > Magnoliopsida > Malpighiales > Euphorbiaceae > Balakata > Balakata baccata. Next base: position 76,849 of record CATIWF010003314.1, on the reverse strand, counting down.
CATACCCTAGCAAGATCATAATACATACTAGGGCCATGCAAAGACACGCCACTAGGAGATCCCTTATGCCTTAGCGCCAGTGCTCATTGAAAGTCATTAAAGACTTCATCAATATCAAATGAGGAACCCCACTTACAAGTTTCTTCCGATGGATCCCCTCCCACTCTATCAGCGGACTCAATTACTTCAAGGATAGCAGAAGTAGTGGCAGGTGGAACACTAAGATCCTCAGCAATGGCTAGTCCTGAGGCATTCGCAGGATCCGACAGGCCTACTAGGCCGATATGTGATGCCTTCCTTTTATTATAAGCTTTCACCATCTTTCACAGATCTTCTCCTCCCAAGCACAAAATAAGGTCAAATAGATTGTAACTTATGAAACAACCAACAGATTGCTAAAATATACAACCTCCAGTATCAGCCATACGTTCATGCAGATCATAGATAGACTACAAGGATAAACACCGGTATCTCTCCAGAGGAGTATTTTTTTTAGGAGTGTCGATCCCTCCTCCTCGATGGCCAAAAGCTTAGGCTTTTGATTTGTATTATCCAGACGAGCATTCCAAATTAAAGGCAGGTCCCCCTATCCTTCAGGATTACTGATGAAAAATAATTTTTTCTTCCATAAGGGGTAAGACTTAGGCAGATCGGTAAATAGAGCTTGTCTGGACTGAGTCTGGATATAATAGTGCTCCTCCTTATGGTTTAAAATAAAAACATATTGGAAAATACCTACATTTAATGAGGTCGCCATTTACTCACACAAGTTCATAAAGGTAGTAATCATCAGCCAACTGTTGGGAGTTAATTGGCTCACAGGGATATAATACAGATCCAGACATCCCACACAAAACAATGTAGGAGAAACCGCAACCCCAATTTCAAGAATTCCTGATACACTCCCATTCTACCCCCCTTTACCGTTGTGATACCCTGCTTCCCCGCAATACTCAGAACATATAAAGGGATCTTATACTTATGAGCAATAGCAGGGAGGTGTTTCATAAACAGAGTACTTTTGGTGAAATCCACAAACCAGACACCCCTATAAGGATGAACAGGAGGTAGACACTGTGAGGGCCCAGATGAGGGAGCACTAGCGGAAGAAGGGACATCAGAAATTGGGACATCCTGAGACAGGATCAATCTACCTAAGGTAGAGGGTTGAAAGGACTGCTCCTCCAGTAACCACAACAGAGGGATTATGTCCATATCATCTTCACCTGAAGGAGTTGAAACCTTAGAACATTTTCTACGCTCCAAGGGGACTTCTTCTGACTATGTCAGAAATGTCCACAGTGTTATATGCAACATCCCTACCTATTATTGAGGTATCAGAGCTCTAAGCTTTCTTATACTCCACAACCTTTTTCCCCACTACCCAAACAAAAAAAAATAGAGTAAAGCGAAAAAGAGAGAAATAGGGCAGAGCTTTCCTTAAAAACCCATAAATTAGACGCTCCTAGAAAAAAGCAACAATAACGCAGCAAAAAGGAGGGAAAAAAGAAGAGAAACTTACTTGAGAGACTCATCACGCTGTTGAAGAATTACCGGATGAAGGATGAACAAGCAGATAGAAGAGGTAACAGCCTAACAAATTGCAAAACCATTGAAGAACGCAACAGAAAACCTAGGGAAGAAACTAAAAATCCCAGTGAACTAAAAAGACATGAAAAGAAACCATATTAGAGGCGGTTGAGACGGGACAAATAACCAGGCACCACGTTGTAACGAAGTCATTACGACAGGTGTTATTTCTAAAGCGCCAACATTTTTTTTATAAAAAAAAAAAGAAGAAAAAGGCTCCAATATATAAGTTCAAAGGCAACCTTAACAAAGTCGAATATAAATGATCAACACTTCCGGGGGAAATTTGATAATAAGAAGAACAGAGCATGGGATCCCACGACCAAACTGCGAATGTTTCTATCCCTCAATCCCAGCACCTCAGCAAGAAGATGTGCAGATCCTATTATCTGACATTAAGGCATGTGAAGAATGTTCTGATCTCTCGATCCTATCATCAACCTACCGAGATCTTAGATCTTGTGATCCCTGTACAAGGACATGATAGGGTATTCTGATCTCACGATCTGACTCAGAAGATTCGATCCCACGATCTCAACATCTAATACGTAAAACGATGTTGTTTCCATAACTTGAGAAGCCTTAGGCCCTTGTGGAGGAAAAAAACATTGTACAGTGGTAGTGTGTGGGATAAAGCGCTGAAATGACAAACGATGAGCATTAAATGTATGTGCGGCTCGAGCAAGGCGCGTGATGGCTTACGTAAACTGTAGGCTAGCAATCAGGTTCTGACAAAACCAGCTTAAGTCATATTGTGCTAAAAAATTATAAGACACATGACATGCAAATAGATTATAAAAATCATAGAAGAGATGCACCAAAGACATGTTAACTCTTATACTTTTCTACCTACATTTATCTATTAGTTTTTCTTACTTCTATTGACTTAAGCATCAAAGTGGCTTTGCCGGAGAACTTTGGCCAGATCTCTTTGTCTCAGCCTTGCAGGAGCACGCAGCTAGGAAAACTAAAAGATATCATGAATCATCCTTAGCCAACCTTGAATTATCATTATTAATTTTTATTATTACATATCCACAGCATTAGAAAACTTTTTTTTTCTCTTTTGAAGAAAATTGGAAAACTCTTGTCAAAAAAAGAAAAAGGAAAATTGGGAAACTAATACTAATTACTGGGAAAAAAGTGAAAAGCTTGATTAGAACCATCTCTTGCCATTGTTGGCCGCCTTGAGCTTCATCACAAGCTCCTCTCTTTGACCTTCAACTTCAGCATATTTCAGGCTCATCTGGAAGTATCTTTCTCGAAGATCTCTTAATTCTGTCTCTAATGATGATTTCGTTCGCTCGAATTTTTCTTTCGGCACGAATTCTGCTTCTGCTTTTGATTTTCTTGGAGACCCTGTTCTACTTTTCCGATTCTCTGATGCCAACCTGCAGCCGCATGTATTCTATCTTTATATGCAAATGAAAATGTTTCATAAATGGGCAATAAATTAGCCACTTACAATTGGAAGAGAAATCGATTTATTACTCTCACCTTTTAAACTGAAATTTATGTGCATTGCTTGATCCCAGAGACTTGGAAAGTTCATCCTCCAGCAACTTATCGCCCTGTAAACAAGAAAACACAGCAGCAGATGTGTATAAAAATTTAAAATTGTATCGATATTTTCATGAAGATGGAAATGAAAAACCAAAGGAGATGCATACTTGATAACCAGGAGAGTTTATACTTGTTGGGTCCCTATGATTTCTTCGTTTTTCTTTCATCAGTATCTGCTCTTCTTCAAGGGAATCAGCTCTTGTTTTCAACTTTTCTTTCTCTTCCTCAAGTTGCTGTATCTGCTGCTGAAGTTGCTTGTTTGCTCTCTTGATCCAGCTGAGCTCTTTCTTAAGCTCTGCATCCTCTTCGCACATGGCCTCTTTTGCTATCAGACTGCTCTCCAACTTTTCAAGCCTTTCTTCCAATGCAAATTTATCCTTTCTGCAGTCTTCTAATTCACAAGCAGCATTCTGCAATTCAGTGAGCTTTTCCATGGATACTTTGTTCTCTATCTTTAGCTCTTCGCATTCTTCAGATTTTATAATCAATGAAGTTTCTAATTTCTCTTTCTCATTCTTCAGGGCCAAAACTTCATCCTCTAGAGATCCTGTTTTCAGCAACTGAGCTTTCAGCTTTATAGTTTCTTCCATGAGTTGCTGGTGCTCATACTCCGAAACTGTAAGCTTTAATTCGAGGCCATTAAGAGTAGTCTTGAAGTTTTCTTCACATGATCTGTAATTCTCCAACAGATTCATCATCTTCGCCATCTCACCCTTCAGAATTTCTTGATTCTGTTTTGAGGACGCAAGTTCATCCATCAAGTCTTCAATGTTCGCCTTGGATTCAGTCTGTCTGGCATCGAGTTCTGATTCTAGCTCAGCTATTTTCGCACATAGATCGGATGCTTTTTTAGCGGCATTAGAAGCTATTCTCTCGTTTTCATCTTGAGCTGCAGCAAGTTGTTTGTTGAGGTCTTCCACTTCTCGTCGAAGATTCTCAACTTGAGCAATCTTTTCCATGTGCATCTGATTTAGTACTGCAAGTTTCTTATTCTGTAGCTCATTTTCCTTCACAAGCACATCAAGTTCTGAAGTTAGTCTTCTTTCTTTTGCGGCACTTTCTTCTACCAATGCACAAATGTTTTCTTGTAGAGTATTAACTCTTTGCGTGCAATCAGCGAAATTTCTTTGCGATTCTTTCAATTTCATCTCCATCTTGTCGCAGTGCTCTTGCAACTCCAGTTTCTGCATTCTCAGTTCTCTAACAGATTTCTGAAGCGAACTACATTTTCCCATTAGACTTTCGGCAGTAGCTTGTAGCTTTGGATTTTCATTTCTGAGATGTTCGACCTCTTCCCGAGCTTGTGACCATCGATTATTCATTTCTTCGAGCTTTTGTCTGGCATCTGTCTCTTGAGACTGCATCTCATTTCTTAATCTTGCAATCTCATCTTGAACAGTGACAGTGTTGGATTTGGAATTCTCTAGCTCCAATGCTATTGACTTCCTCTCATCTACCAAGTTCCTTACTTGTGCTTCTATCACAGATATGCAAGCTGATAATTCTTCATTTTCCTGCTCAAGTTCCGATACACGAATCTCCAATTCTCGTTTACCGTTTTCTAGCAATGAAGATTTCCTCTCAAAAACTTTTTTGGCAGAAACATGAGTATCCACACTGCTGCAAAGCACCATTATATCCTTTTGTAAGTCATTCAGGCATTTTGTAGCAATATCACTTTCTCTGCTAACAATTTCCACATTTTCCTCTAGTTTTATCTTTTCCTTTCTAAGAACAGATAGCTTTTCTTCTACTTCACTCGTACATTTTTGAAGATTGCCAGTCTCCTCTTCTTTTGACATTAGACCAGCCTCGAGTCTTTCTATCACCTCTCCTTTTTCACTCAATTCCTTGCTCAATTTGTTAACTTTACCTTCCAGTTCAAGTTTCTGACTCTCAAGTTCTTGAATTGTAAGATTGTGATCGGTTTCAATCCTCCTCATTTTCTCTTGAAGCTCATGAATTTGGAATTCCTGATCACTCGCTTCAAACCTGGAACCGGTATGAGTTACACCTCGCTTCATTTCCTTGAGCTCAACTAAAAGCTGAAGGTTTTCATCTGTTAGCTCCTGGCAATCGTTTTCTAGCTCCAGCAGTTTAGCATTTAGCAATTCGATTTCTCTAATCAGGCTTCCATCACTTCCTTCAGTTGACTCCAATTGTGCTGAAATTTGCCTTTCTTTCAGGGTGTCGGATAGCTTCTCTTTCAAATTGGCTATTTCTTTTTCTTTATCAAGTAACTTGCAGTGGTATTCTCTCTCGATATTCGAAAGGGATTGGTGATTCAGACCCCCATCCTCCAAGCTCCGAGTCTTGTCCTGGAGTGCCTTTTCCAGTTCTTGCACTTTGGTAAGCAAATTCTTCTCCGACTCTTGCAACTGCTGCATCTGCAGGATTAAGTCTTGGTTCTTATCTGCATCTGCCTGGACATTCTCCATTTCAGCTTTCTGCTTCTCTGCAGTTTCTTCCAGCTCTTGAAGCACAAGAACAAGCTCAACATTTGAGTCCTGAGTCCTCTTCAACTGCAGAGTAAGATTATCATTAGTTTCTTTCAAAAACCTTATCTCATTTTCCATTTCCTTTATGACATTGTCGATGCCATTATCCTGAACTGTTGAATCCTTCAAGATTGATGGTTTCTCCAACAAGAGCTTCAGCTGTTCAACTTCCTTTTGCAACCCATCACGTTCTGCGCAGGTAGCTGACATTTCCATTTCCAGATTTAACAGGTTTTTTGACTGTTCAGAGTTTTCTTTCCTCAATATCTCCAAATCAACTATCAGCTTCTTGGCATTCCTCTCCCAGATCTTAGCTTCATTGCGAAGATCTTCGATGGTATCTTCTGCAGCTGCCAGTAAGCTTTTAGAAGAACATGAAATTCCCAAAGAAGGTGCAGCAAATTCCTGAGGATCATCCTGAGAAAGGTTTTCTGAATGCGTAATGCGCGAGTTACACGACGAATCACCTGATTTAGAAGCATATTCAACATTAGAACTTCCTGAAGGCTCACTGTTACAGGAGCTAGTCGAGTCTTGTCCTGCTACCAGTTTATTTTCATCAGGGGAGAAACCTGCCTTTTCCATCGAACTTTCTGCCGAGTCAAAGCTATGTGAACCTAAAGTGCAGAAACTACCTTCCTCAGGTGCTCCTTCCCCATCCCCTTCCTTGAAACATTTAAAATTAAAAGAAAGAAAAAATAGTCATATATATTCTATCATGAGATTTGGTTAAATGGTACCAAAATTGTTTTCAGGAATATGAAATTTTACATTTTAAATTCATCATTAGAAACTATTAGATCCTCAAATAACATCGGCGAATCTCAGGAAAATGTGATCACACCTTCATTTCATCATCTTGTTGATGTGCGGTGGATCCCAAATCTCTACTAGAGTAAGATCTTTCACTCTTCGAAAGAGTATTATCAGACTCTTGTGACTTGATTTCTTCATCATGAGACTCGGGATTATGACCGACCTTGGGGGAATTTGTATCTTTCAAGCCATCCACCCTGAAAAGAAAATTTTGTTCACGACATAAAAACAGTCGTCAAGGCTGAAAAATATAAAGGAGAAATGGAAGATTAAAAACTTTCAGCCACATCAACTAACTTGAGGTTTAATCTTGGCGTCAGGCATTGAATCTTGAACTGTAAATTAGATAACCATAACAGTTACATTATTATCATTATTTTTCAGAAAAAATGAACTGAAAAAACAAATCAATGCGTAAAAATTGCAAAACTCACTTGCAAATTGGTCCCATGATTGCATTTTTTCAGTGGGAATGAAACTGGGAGAGAATCACTTGAACTCATATACGTTGCCATGTTCATTACAGCCTCTCCTAGAACGCCAGATCTAGCTGATCCCTTATAAATGAAACATAAAAGAGTGATTTTCCTTGAGCCCATTGGTACCAAGAACAATTTAAAGAAAAAAAAATGGAAAAATTCACAAATACCATGGCAAGAACAAGCTTATAGGGGCAATCTTCAAGGTCTTTGGAAGAATGAGACAGTTCATCTTTTGAAACCCAAATAGATTCTGATACAGTATCTGTCCATTGACAATTGCCGTTTCTGACAGCTGCTTTACTAGATTTTGCAATTGTTTTTCCAGTCTCCACTGAGATTATGGACACAAACAACTTGTCCCATCCTTTTGGCACCTGTTAGTATAACAAGATTAACGCATACATTGTCTCATTCTTTCTTAATGAATCGCCACTTAAAGAAGATAATTAAAATAAAAAATGGATTAATCATGTTTTTTCATTATATATTACCTGAAGTGCTTTAAACTGAGAAAACTTGAAATCAATTCTTTCTCCTGATTTAACAGGCTGCTTAGTCTTGTGCAACCTGAACATTTCTTTCTTCTTCGATTCTTTTGTGTGGTGTTGTTCAAGTAGGGTGACAATGGACTGAAAGGAAATTAATTAACAGTGAAATTATCAACATAATTAATTAAGTAATTAGCAAGAAAGGGAGGGAGAGACAAGATTAGCTAGCTGGTCATTGTAGAGAAGGGTGATATTCTATGTCGCACCAACTTTGGGTATAACGTTTTTACTATAGAGATGGATGCATGGGATTTTATATGACTGTCCTATTATCGCACGATGCTTAACTGCAAAACGACACCATCAGGCGAGTCTAACGCTCACCTCCTCGCTACTCTTGTTGTAAAGATCACAGAATTTTATTTTTCTTCACTTTTACATTAGGAAAATTTTTATTTAAGCCTGATTTATTTATTAATTTTAAAACGATTATATAATTTAGTTTTATATTAATAATGAGTTTTTTAAGTTTTAATTAATGGTCAAAAGGGATCATTTTAATTTTTTTTTAAATCTATCCACCATTGGCCAACTCGAGCAAATCATATCATTAATCACGGTTCATATTATAACATGGATCAAACACGTGTGAGAGTTATAGTGGCAATTTTGTAAATAAAATAAATTTACACATATTTATTTATTGATATAGGTTCGTTAGTTTATTAATAAAAGATTCATTAGTTTATTGATAAATGTTTATTTTATTTTAAAACAAAATCAAAAGCTATTTTGTGTTTTTTTTTTGTGTTTTCATATGTTACTTGTCTCGATTTGTTATTTTTTAGATGCTTTTTATCTCGATTTTCTATTACGTTTTGAGTTTTTTTGAAAATGATTCAATGAATTCATACCTACAAATAAAAACACACAAAAAAATCCATTAAATTAAATATACAGAGAAATAAAATGAATTTATATTAATATAAGAAATGAATATTTATTAATAAACTAATAAATATTTTTTAATAAACTAATAAAAATTTAATTTATTTTGTAGTGAACATTTTCAGTTTATTTGTAATGAACTTCTCATTAAACTAATGAACTTTTACTTTATTCATAATAAACTTTTTTTAATGAATTAATAAATTTTTTTTAATAAATTAATGAATATTTAGTTCATTTGTAATAAATTTGTTCAATTTATTTACAATGAATTCTCTCAATAAACTAATAAACTAATGAAATTTTATTTTATTTGTAATGAATTTTTTTTAATGGCGTAATAAACATTTTTCAATAAACTAATGAATCTTTTCAGTTTATTCGTAATGAATCTTCTTAATAAACTAATAAACATTTAGTTCATTCATAATAAATCTTTTCAATTCATTCGCAATGAATTCTCTAAATAAACTAATAAAACTTTACTTTATTCATAATAAACTTTTTTTAATTACGTAATGAACTTTTTTCAATAAACTAATGAACCTTCTCAATAAAATAAAAAAATTTTACTTTATTCGTAATGAACCTTTTTTAATGAACTAATGAATCTTTTTCAATAAACTAATGAACATTTATTTAATGATAGATGATGAATATTTACAAAAATGTCACTGTATGATTAATAGTTGTGTAAGTTTAATTTATTTATAAAATTGTTATCGTCTATTACACGTGTGATGGATCTTAATCCATACTATATAAACCGATATCTAGCAAATAACAATTGGCCAACTGTTGATTAGATTGGGTTACTATTTGTAATTTTGTTCTTAAGAAAATGAAATAATTACACAAAGTATCACTTTTTTAATATTAATTATCATAATATATTTAGTACATTTTGTTAATTAAAAAACTCATTTGTAGATTTCAAAATTCCTTTTGTACCTCTATTATAAAATTAAATAAATAAATCTTTAATCCCTAAAATCATGTTCAACCCACATAAGAGTTTTTATTTCCTCTTGAAATTTCTTCACCTTCTTCATCTTTTTCTAGCCATGACACATAAGTTATTCGTGCAGTAAAGATGGATAAGGATTTGGGTTCTCTTTCAACGCTAAAGAAAATGAGTTTGCTCTTGTCATGTCCTCCATTGTTGCACAAGATTCCACTAAGTGGAAAGATGCAACAAAGTAAAGAAATTTCACTTCCTTCTTTCATATCTCTATTTCTCTTCCTTATCATTTTCGAAAATTTATTTTTGTGCCTTGGGGTTTATTAAGAACTTATTTCTTCTTTCATATCTATTTTTTATTTTTTTTCTTATTTTCGAACATCATTTCTGCTGTTATGGGGTTTATTGGGAGAAACTAATTGATATTCAATTTGCTACTCTAGGATTTATTCAAGCTTCGAAATAGACCAAGGTTCACTTTGCTCATTGTCGATTTTTTTCTCTTTACTCATTATACACATATAGTTAATATAACAATTATGATACTACAAATTTTGGTTTCGTCACTAAAAATAAATTAAATTTATATAGGATTTGGTATCATATAATACAAATATAACCTTCATATAAGAAGCATATAATTTGGTCTGTGTGGCAAAAACAAATTGACATGCAATATATATACAGAAATTCATATCATATACCATCAATATAGCCTTAGATAACTAAAATATAACATATAAGATCTTACGTATAAAATATAATTTGGTCTATGATATGAATATGACCTTAGATAAGCTATATATAACATACAAGATCTTTTGTATAATATGTAATTTGGTCTATGATATGAATATAACCTTCTATATAATATATAACATATACCAATATAACCTTAGATAATCTGATCTACAAAAAAATAATATAATTTGTATATAGTGGCAGAATTAGTAGAATTGTATTAATAGAAACGTATAACATGGTTTGAAAATAAAATCGTAAAAGGTCTATAAATATAAAACAGCAGTTATCAAATTATTTTAAATAAATTAACATAATTAATGATTTCTTATGTTTAGAAATTTAAATAAATTCATATCTCCAAAATTAATAAATGCTTATCATTATCACAAAAGTAAAAAGAGGTATTTTAAAAAAAATAGAACTTATCATATAGGGAATGGTAATGTTTTTATAGTGAAGTTATTTCAATAATTAAATAATCTAATTTTGTGATTTGTGTAAAAAATTCTAAGAAAACTCCATCACGCCCATTTTTAATTGGGCTCAATATTTTATCTTCGCAACTTAGAAAATACATTAGCAATTGTCCATATTGGCCCCCAGTCTCAATTCCTGCCAAAAGAAATCAATATCTTGAACTAGTATTGTTGACCAAGGTTTAAACACATGCGGAATACGTATTCCATTTTTTAAAAAAAGTTAGTAAACAATATTAATATTTGCAAACTCTCCAACTTATTTGCAAACTATGATTCTCCTTCGCCTCAGTCATCTCTAAGTATAATTTTTTTTCTCAACTTTACTTCCAACTAATGTAAGTAATGAACCTATTTTTTTATATCATATTTTGTTCCAATTTTGAAAATAATAAACATATTTTGTTTATTTAGTATTTGAATGATTGATTATTATAATGTTTGATAATAAACATAAATTTTTATGATTATTTCGTTTCATTATTAATTTTTGAATCTCTGTGTTAGTTAAATATATAAGTTCATTAATTTATTGAAAAATATTTATTATGAATAATGTAAAAATTCATTACTTGATTGATAAAATGTTTATTTTTTTTAAGTTATAAATTGATTAGTAATGGTAAAAGATTCATTTCTATAATTATTTAGTTTGATTATTGATGTTTGAATCTATGTGATATTTGAATCTATAAGTTAATTAGTTGTAAATTATTGGTTCATTAAAAATAATATAAAGGTTCATTACTGTTTTAATAAAATATTAATTTTGTTTTAAACTATAGATTCATTAGTAATGTAGTAAAAAATTCACTAGTTTATCGAAAAAAGTTCATTTATTATAAATTGTAAATACATTATTAATATAGTAAATATTCATTAGTTTAGTGATAAATTTTCATTTTGTTTTAAAGTAAATATTGATTATACATAAAATAAAAATTTATTAATTTATCAATAAATGTTCATTTTTAATAAATTGTACATTCATTCCATAAAAACTACAGATTCATCTAGTTTCTACAAATTTATTTGTTTATTTGTTCCATGATTTAGGTTTATTACGCAATTTATAAAAGTTTACTAGTTATGAACTATAGCTTTAATGCTCAAATACTCATGTTCATTGCTTATTTTACAGCTGCATGAGAATAAAAACAAAAGTATAACAAAAAATACAAGAACATAAAGAGAAGAGAATCAAAAACAAACAATAAAAAAATTTCAAATACCAAAAAATCACGCTAAAAAGAAGAAATAAGCAATAAAGGAAGAAAATCATAACAGAAGGTAAACATCCATTATCTGCCATTAAGTTTAAAAAAATTGAATTAAATCTCTTTCACACGTGTAATCTAGACCTGAGTCCATAAAACATTTTGGATTAGAGTCCAAGATATAATTTGCGAACAAATATATTTTCATCTATAAAATTAAATCAATAATTTTGTATTATAGTACAAAGAAACCATAAAAAAATTTTAACTATCATTTAATATTTCCTCCATCATTTAATTTAATTACAATTTAATTTAGTTTAAATTAATTTTGACACTATTTGGTAATATCAAATTAGATTATAATCTAGCTTATAAAAGTAACATTAAAAAAAACTAGTAGATTATGATTTTTTTTATCTTTATACCTTTGTTCTTTTTATCAAATGATTATAATTATTAATTATTATATAACATACAATAATTATATATAGTATTATTTTCTAATTATCTAATATGTACATATATATAAAATAATGGAGTGTTAGATGATGAATGTGGATATATTTATTATATTAGGATGATATATTTAATATAGTTTTTATAATATATAATATGCATATATATTATATAATTTATTTGTATTATATATTTAAATATATTTTATATAATATTTTGATTAATATAAAATATCATTTTATGTCATTTTACATTTTTCAGATAATTTTACCTAACATTTTAGTTGAATCAACTAGATTATCAACTATCAAATTTTCAACTATAACTAAATTATTAGCTAGTTTTAGCTAATAGAACCTTAATCATCATAAAAATTATATTTGAATCCAAATTAATAGTTCAACGTATTTATGACATAACACAAGAACATTTGCACAGAATTTTACTACTCTTAGGAATTTCAACATGTTTTGCTTCAATTGGTCAATAAATTTGTTGGCAGATTAATTTAGTGTTTATTAACAAAAAGAAAACTTGGCACAAAGCAAATCTAAACTTCTTATTAATTACTCCTTTTTCTTTTTTTTTCATTTTTCATGTACGTAGAATTTTAATAATACATGCTTTTATAATGGAAATAGTGAACGTTACAAGCTAAATTAGTAAAAGCTAAGTAATATAGACATTAATTTTTAATTTTTTTAATTTCATCTAAACCTGAGTATATATTTCATTCATACCTATAAATATTTTTCAAGCAATATTTAGCACTTATTAATTAGTGGCTTTGGCTTGTGTTTGACGAGTAAGAACATCTTGGATCAAGAGAGACAAGTTGAGATATGAAGATCCACCAAATTCCATGGCTTTGGTTGCCAATTCTGCAAGTTGAGTTGCTTTCTTTCTTCTCATCAATCCTTCTTCTCCCTCATCCATCAACAAATTCACAGCCTTTACCACATCATCTTTCTTAACCAAAACTCCAACTTTCTCTTCTTCTCCCCATCTCACAGGAACCTCAACACCAATTCTTACACCAATCCTTAAAATCCCTACAATCAGCTTCTCATTAAGGAATTGTTCAGAGAATAATGGCCATGTAATCATTGGCACACCTGAGCACACAGATTCTATGGTTGAGTTCCAACCACAATGGGTTAAAAATCCACCAATTGCAGGATGAGATAAAATCAAAACCTGAGGAGCCCAACCTTTGATCAAGAGGCCTCTTCCTTGAATTCTTTCTTCAAATTTCTCCTTTGCAAACCACTCCTGTAATTCTGCACTTTTTTCTCCTGTTTTGGCCACCCAAATGAAGGGTCGTTTTGATGCTTCTAACCCTAAACCTAATTCTATCAATTGCAACGGTTCTAATCTGCACAAGCTACCAAGACAGGCATAAATTACTGACCTTGGTTTCTTTGTATCGAGCCATTTCAGGCATTGTTGTTCATCGATTGAAGCTTTGTTTCCTCTTTCAAACTTGTCTAAATTCTCCCTGTTGCATAACGAAACCGGTCCTATGCACCATACTTTCTTCTTTATCGCCTTCTCGTATGCCTCGGGGCAGCCATTTTCAAGCTCATCAAAGCTATTCACTACTACTCCATAAGCTGTTGATTCCGCTTCCTGCATCTTGTTTCGTACATCATCTAAATCCGGCAAGCTGACGAATGATCCTGGAAGCTGAACCCTTGTAACCTGAAAATCCTGAGGCATCCCTGGAACTGTGAAAGGTTCAAAATCAGAGGAGACGGATAGATGAGGATTATGAAGCCTGATATTGTGAGCACTCAACAAGGAGAAACTGCACATTCCATGGAAAACAATTCGAGGAATGTTGAATCGTTGTGCAGTTCTTGAAGTCCAAGAAATGCATTTGTCTGATATTATGCAGCTTGGAGGAGGTGTAGAATGTTGAAGAATGGTTTCCAGTGGTTGTTGCAGATTAGCAAGTGCTGCATAGAATTTCTTCAGTAAGTCCCTGGTGATAGAATTCAATGGCTCAAATACTCAAATATTATACCATATAATCACAACAAAATCAATATTTTCTATATTCAAACCTGGAAGGAAGAGTATCAAGATTTTCATAGCCGATAGGAAGGCCTACTTCTTTACAGGGAAATGGAATTACTATAAGCCTGATAGAAAGGCCTGATTCTGTTGCTCTAAGAATAACTCCACGAAATCTTGAAGCATTATGAGGGGTAGTCACCAAGCTCACAATCACTCCTCTCTCTGCAATCAATCTAGCCATGTCTATTACAGGGATCAGATGGCCTTGGGCCATTAGAGGAATGAGGACAAAGTGAGGTTGGTTGGCCATTGAAGCCATTTCCATACTAATTTATTATTGCTTTGATGGTTTGTGCGTTTAATATATATTGGGTTCGAAAAATTCTTATGTAGATCAGATCTATTATATCATCTGTAAACCGATTCAATCATATAATGATATGTATTTAATTATTTTAAAAATAAAATAATTAAAATAAAACAATTAAATACATGTAATTGGTCTACCTAAAAATTTCTTATTGGTTTGAGTTGAATTTGCATTAAGTAAATGGTTTTTTGGTAAGGCTAAGTCTTACTTTGTGAGCTTGACTTTGAAAATGCCTATGTTCATAGATTTAGCAAGGAAAACTAATTACATATTAGTTAGACTTGGTCTCCCAATGATATGAATCTTGACTCCACCTGAATTTCGTATTCATCTAGTAAATATATTTATGCATTTTTTATTTATTTATATATATAGTGTTTTTTTTTTTTTGTATAAAGAGACAAAAAAAAATTTGAAACTCGAAACTCCACGACTCTAATTAGTAGTATATATATCATTGCTTCTATTTTAATCAATATGTGATTTTTTTTTTTTTGGTACATAATATGTGATCTTTATTAACAGTTTTCTTAACACGTAAGCATGAAACTAATGAATTTTTTAATTTTAATATTATCAATTCATATCAACATATATTATTAACGCCAAGTTTCTAATTTCTTCCATCATGGGGCATATAGGCACAAAGTGAAAGTTTGATATTTTATTATTTTAATTAAATTGAAGATTTTTTTTTTTTAAGTATAATGATCAGGTTGACAAGGATTGAATATCACTAATCTATTAAATTATAAAATAAACATTCAACCATTAGACAATTATACCAGCCTATTAATGACGAAAGGATTAGGAATTGTGTTATATAGAGAAAAATCTAATTAAAATGCACGTCAAGTGATCGACGTGGATTTAAACTTAATATAATAAGTTATAATTAATTATTGAATTTACATCTTAATTGCAACTTAGTTAGAAAAGAAATTTTTATAAAAAGAAAATAATTGAATGTTTAGAATTTAACACAAATATCATTCGTTACCAAATTTTTTAATAAATTTTATAGTTTAAAAAAGTAAAAGTTCATTTTTTTCAGTATATTAAAAATGCATGATTCTAATTTAGATAAGAAATTTACATAATAAATAGATTGTGTAGTATATCTTTCATGTATATTGGTATTCTTCAAAAGAAAAAAAAAAAAAAATGAACATCGGTCAAACGCGAAGTTGACTTGGACTTATTCTTTGTTGGATATTACCTACAAGACAAGTTCACATATAGTTTCCGACTTCAATGATATATTTTCCATTTTATTGACTTCATACTTTGCGTGTTGCACGCGTTATCACTCATTTTTAAATATTTCCTTTATGTAAATTTTAATAATTATTTTATTTAATTAAATATGTATTATTAAATAATATAGTAAATTGAGATTATCTAGATTATTTTTTTATGTCTATAAACTATGCTAACAAATATACATTGTAATTAATTGATTCATTCTGTAACATTGATTTTAAAAACTAATTGTATAATCTATTTTTTTCATCATAATAAATTATTAAATTGATTTAAGAATGAAGAAATTGATTATTATTATTATTATTGAGATAAACTCTGTTGATGTATATTTTCTTTATATTAGCAGATATTCGATATATCCCCTTCGGCTGTGGTCATTAATTCTCCTTTTGATTCATTATAGCAGAACAATCACAAGAAGAAGGCCCATTGCGTTGGTACATTTGGCGACAGACTGAAATCGTTGCAAAATATATAAATTTATATTATTTTTTAAAATTTGCTTTTTTTAAAGAATATTGAAAATCTATATAAATTTTTGCACCCCACCGCCATTAGCTTCATATATGCGTCACTGAATTTCATAGCACATAGAACAAGCTAATTTATATATCAAAATTAGTTCACTCTCAGTCTCACCATATTAGAGATAACAATTAATGCAAAATATTAAACTATATATATATATATATGTATTAATCTAGACGAATGTATATATATATATATAAAACAATTACGAGCTTAAATTTTATTATTATTTTAAATCTGAAAAGAATCTATTAAGCTTGGAAATGTGAAAACACTGAAATTAATTAGTTTATATCTGTATGAGAACGTAAAGAAAGTTTATGTGTATAAGTCTGGACTGGAGTCCACTGTGTAGTCTAGTGTAGGGCCATTGTTGTTGATGTTTGCTCGTAGGGTTTCTGCCAGGAAAACAAGATAACGATGATATATAAACTGGAATATTTGGTTAATCATTATTAGATTACTTAAAATTTTAAGTATGCATGATAGTGATATCAACAATAACAATGCAACACGTCCACACTCCAAATTAAATTGGCTTCAGAATCTAATTTACATAATTAATTAAATTAACTAACTAGAGAATAGCAATGAGAATTGGTAAGAGGCTTTAGACAATCTATAAAAGCCCAACAAGCTTAGGCCCGGCCCAGTTCAGCCCACTTCTTATTCCAACACTCTGCTTTGCGCCGACTCATCCTGATTTTCTGAAGGATAATGCTTTTGTATCTCAATGGTCAATTTGATTTTGAATGCTCTTTTTACTAGCCAATATTCTCTTTCAGTATGCTATCTATTGCCTTCTTCGTCGATACTGGAATCGAGTGCGTAATTTAGAGGATTCGGCCATTTAATCTCCTTCATTGATTTGGGTTTGTCTTCATTTATCTGGACTGCCGTTTTGATATTTCATTCAATGCCCAAGAATCCAATTATTCAAGCTATATTAGTAAGTGCTTGATGATTGACCTGCTTCATAACATGTTGAATCAATGATTTCATATTCCGAGAAGAAGATCCCCCTTCTTCAACTGCTTTCTTGGCCATCTTTCCAATTTCTTTAGCTCTTCTTCTTCTATCTAAGCCTTCCTCTCCTTCACTCATCAGCTGCTTTACGGCCTCCTTTATGTCCTCTTTCTTAACTGAAATAATCTTCTGTTCCTCTCCTCCCCAGTTTACAGGCATTTCCACGCCAATTCTGACACCAATCTTTAACGCATTCACTATCAACTGCTCATTATGGAACTGTTCAGCAAACATAGGCCGAGTTATGAATGGCAAACCTAAAGAGATTCCTTCAAGCGTTGAGTTCCATCCACACTGAGTCAAGAATCCTGAAATTGCTGGATGAGACAATAGTTGCACCTGTGGTACCCATGTTCGAAAAACAATGCCTCTTTCTCTGACCCTCTCTTCAAATTTCTCTTCCATTAGCCATTGATCAAATTCTGATGAATAATCTTCTTCCCTGGCAACCCACATGAATGGAAACCCTGATGCTTCTAAGCCCTGACCAAGCTCGAAAAGTTGCTGTGGTGAAAATCGACACAGGCTGCCAAAGCAAACATATAGTACAGATCTTTGCTTTCTCGAATCAAGCCACCTGAGGGACTCATGCTCATAATTCCAGGCCTTATTATACAGAGAAAGCGGTCCAATACACCATACCTTTTTCACTATTTCTAGGTATGCTTTCGCATATGCAGCCTCGAGCTCTTCAAAACTATTCACTACCACCCCTTCTGCTGATAGCTCAGCTTCCTTGAACCGATTCATCATAGCTTTGAAATTTCGGTTTCTTGATTCTGGTAACTGTGCCCTTGTAAATACAATCCTATCAGGAATTTCAGGTACTGTAAAAGTCTCGGAATCAGAAACAGCACTATCAAGAACCTTGTATTGACTAAGATTATGAGAGCAAACAAGAGTAAAGCAAGAAATGCCATGGAAAACAATTCTTGGAATCTTGAATTTAAGGGAAATATCAGTAGTCCAAGGAAGACAAATATCTGAAATGATGCAACTAGGCTGGGATTTCAACCCATTAAGCCATTTTTCAAGTGGTTCTTGAGCATATTACTTGCTTTGAAAAAATTGGGTACCAAATCTGGAGAAGGGACTAAGTCTCTACTTTCACATCCTTCTGGCAGACCAGCATCCTGGCAAGGAAATGGTAAGGAAAGAAATTGGATTTTGAGGTTAAAATTCTGTGCATATTCAATGATTTTGTTGTACTTCATAGCATTAAGGGGTGTGATGACAATGGTAACAGATAGGCCATGGTGAGCAAGTAGCTTAGCCATATCTGTGAAAGGGATAAGATGGCTTTGAGACATCATAGGAACGAGAAGGAAATGAAGTTCATGATTTTGGAATTCCATTATTTCGAAGCTAATTCTATGGTTGTGATTTTGATGATAAAACAGTTCTAGTCTCCTAGATAGATACCAATGGCAATAAACTGGAATATGGTTCACATTATATATACAGAGCATCCTATTAGCAAGTTAGTAGAAGCAATAGTTTTATTTAATTTTTTAATCAAGTTATTAAAAGTAAAAAGTTTAACAACACGAAATAAATAAATTATAAAAATTCAAAAAAATTTAATATTTGCATCAGCAAAAAGCTGACAGATTTCAAATATAGCATCTCAAATTTTCCGAGGGAACAAATGTATCCAGCCAAGCGAAGTTCTATTTAAACACGCAATTCCTGTCTATGTGCAGTGTATAAAAGCTGAGCTGACAGCATCGTATGTTTTTTTTGTAAGGAGATTTAGTGGACTGTAGATTATGGATATCTTATGTTAAATTTTTAACAATATCAATAAATGAGGGCAAATAAAAGATATAAATCAGAAATAATTTATAAATAGAATTGAAGGAAAATAGATGTGATAACATATAAAATAATTTGAATTTTGATTTCGATTACTAGTCAGTGGCTCTCCTAGGTTTCCTCCTTTGGGATCCTTAGCAAAGAGGATCAAGTTGGCCCTTGCAAACAATTTGATACATTATCTCCCTTCAACCCTTTTGTGAAATGCAACAAAAGAAAGGAAAATTCATGAACCTCAAGAGACTCGAACTCGAAACTTCCTCCCATTCTCACAAATAATATTTACCAATCAAACTATCCCTTAATTGATGACAACATTATATTTTTGAGCTATATAAAGAAATGATTATAATATTTCGAATCTCATAATTGTAAATAAAATTCAAGATGTAATGGTACTTGCTTTCTAAAAACCAGAAATGCATTTTGTAGTTAATCTTTAATAATTTTGTACCACCCTGTTGTTGTTTTATCTTTTTCTCGTCATATATTATCAAATTGAATAGGCCAAAGAGGTCAGTTTCACTTAAAGTAGACATGCAGACATATTGTCTTTGTCCAGCATTGACTAGGGCACTAATCTACTAATACAAGAATCAGCTGATAAGTATGTACTATCCTCCCGGTAACAACATAATAATAACAAATTTGAAGCTATAGTTCAGATCCTTCTTTAACTAAGAATTCCAACATAGTCGTCCTTATGCAAACTCAATGCTCACAGATTCTTGTCATTTTTGAGGAAAATATAGGAAAAATCACAACTTGAATTTTATAGCAGGGTGAGAACTGAGAAGTGCTTACTTAATTGCTAGTAACTTGTCTGATATCTTCAATGTTAGGTAATATGATTTTTTGGTACCAAAACTTTTGGAAGGATATCAAATTGGTATAAAAATTTTATTTCATATCATATTGATACTAAAACTTTAAATTTAGTTTTAGATAATAGTATCAAATATTTTTTCAGTTATTTATATCCACTTAAAACACCAAATTTGTTGATGTAACGGCCAAATTTGCTAGTACAAAAACAAAATTTACTATAAATTTAATACATACAAAAAAATATTTTACCCTCAATGTTGAGATGAGAAGATCCTCCCTCTTCTATTGATTTCCTTGCCATTTTTCCAAACTCTTGGGATATCTTCCTTCTTTCATCTCCTTCATCAAATAATTGCCCTATTGCTCTTTCCACTTCTTCTGCTGACTTCTTTTCCTCTCCCCCTTTCAACTAAAACTCGTTCCCTTCATCAATTTTTTCAAACTCTTCCACTCCATTTCCTCCTTTTCACCCAATCGATTTGATGCTTCCAAACCCAATCCAAGCTCTATCAAATATGAACCGACATCGTTTTTAGGACGCACGTCATATTGTTGAGTTATAAAGTGAATAAGTCAAAGCAAAGCAGAGTTGGGCTCGTTTCTTCTTCTTCTTACTATTGAAACAAGTTGGGCTTGATAATTATCGATGGAAGTCCATATACAACTTAAGAGTCGGCGCGACGTCGTTTCTCATAATGCTAACTTTCCAATTTACAAGCTTCGAATTGCCTCGTGGCTAGTGCTATTTTTTTTTTAAAAAAAAAACTTATTTCATATTTGAATGGAATCCATGCATCACGAATCAATTTAATTATATATATATATATATATTAAGTATTATTTTATATAATAAGTATGATTAAATCAATTTATAAAAATTAAAAACAAGGAAAATCACTTATTTTTCTTCAAATTGTTGAACATTTCATTTCGTACACACATTTACAATTTCTTTTAACAGAAAAGTATATTCTTTAACGTGGCAATATATGATACTTTTCAAAAAAAAAAAAACGTGGCAATATATTGTAATCATCATTACCATTGCTACCTCTTTTTTCCTTTTTTTTTTAACATGAAATAAGACTTTTGAACTAAAAAGAAATGAATAAATATAAATATTAGATTATATAAAAAGAAAAGAAAGAATGTTCTCTTAATAAAGAGTTTTTCTACAAGAAAAGTAACCTTATTTTAATACTCTCCTAAAGGAATCTTGTTGAGGTTCCACAAAATTGAGCCTTTTTTTTTCTTTGTTGTTTTTGGGTTTCTTTTTTTTTTTTTCATATATATATATATAGATTATGATTTTTATTTTAGCATGTAAATTAAGTTTAATTCGGATATTGTTCAATTACAATGTTTTATTATTGTATTTGTTTAAGATAAAATAAAAATTGTAATAAAATAATACTTAAAAAAAAAATGAAAAAAAAAATCAATCAATTTATGTGACAATGATTTAACTTTTTTAAAATAATAATATTCACAATCAGAAGAAACCTTACTTACAAATTATGAAAATTTTATAATTAAATTTTCTTTGGAGTGTTGCATACTTCGCTAATTAAACTTAAAACCCGCAATGTTATAGGCCATAAAGCAATAGAATATAATAGATCCAAAACATTTGTCAAATACAGATAATGTTTTCATTATTATTAGTTAATTCATTGCACTATTTTTCTTTTCAAAATAAATTGTGTATTTTCTCAACAACTTAAATGACTAAAATTTATTTTTAATTTCAAAACTAAGATCAATTAAATTAGTTCAAACAGTATCTATATAAGAAACACGGTACCGATTTTTTTTTTATAATATATTTTTTTTAATTGAAAGTCTCTTAAGTTAGATAGAACACACAATAGCTTATATTCATTTAATTTGTACTGTTTATTATTGGAAAAGTTATTGATTTTTTTTTTCAAAAATAAATATGTTGTGACTATTTATTAATAACGAATATTGAAATTAAATAAATATGAGTTATGAGTTTAACTCAATTTGAAAATTTTTATCCTTTGATTTCTGTCGTGATTGTACAGTGTTTAATTAAATAATTTTTCATCTTACTGATATAATATAATTAATGAATGAAATAGAACATAATTATTGCTTATTGCACTATTCATTATCTACCTATATCATTCAGTTGAAATTATTACAATATGATTTCACTTTCAATCACAACACAATTTTGAACAAAGGTAAAAATTGACGTGACAAGTGAGATCATGTATCCATCACTGTTCCAGCTACCAAAATAATAATAATAATAATAATTATTATTATTATTATTATACACCATAATTATTTAATTATTAGAGAATTATTTATTAACGGGATTCACAATTTCCTTTGGGTCGCAAAATCAGTGTCGTGTTTGTTTGAAACATAAACTCAATGATTGAGACCATACTCGCCTAAACTCAATTAACTTCTTGGTGCTTCCAAATGAAACATAATTTATCGTTCATATAATGCTTATATAATTATAATAACTCATAATCAGCGTTATATTATTATTATATAAAAAGTAATATCTACTTTATAATTATAAAACTAAATATAAAATTTACATTTTAATTTGACAATAAATTGTTATATTTATCATACTATATATAAAAGTGGAAGTAGAAATATACAAAATTACCGAAAAGTCAATCTAATTATATTAGTTAATTTTATCATTTACTAATTGAATTTATTAATAAATAGTATTAATAATTCATTAATTATGCGTTCAATTATATTATAACTATATAACTGTGTTTTATATATTAACAAGAAAAGGATAAATTAATATCAATGTCTAACATTTTTATTATGCTCCCCAAATACTATTAATGAAATTAATATTATTATTTTTAATTACAAATAAGTGATAATTATAAATAAAACTCTAACATTTAATCCGATTTTTAATTTAATATTCAACATTTTTTTATTAAAATAAATTTACCGAAAAACTAATATGATTGTATTATTTAATTGGATTAGTTTTGTCATTTACTAATTAAATTTATTAGTTAATAGTATTAATAATTCATTAATTATAAGTTCAATTCTATTAGAAACTATATAACTATATATTATATATTAAAAAGAAAAAAATAAATTAATAAAAGAAATATTAATGTCAAACTTTTTTTATATTCCCGATATACTATTAATAAAAATTAATATTATTATTTTTAATTACAAATAAGTGATAATTATAAATAAAACTCTAACATTTAATCTGATTTTTAATTAAATGTTCAACACTTTTTTAAGTTTCGTGAATACTATTATTTAAAATTTATATTATTTTTTTTATTTTATGAATTACAAATAAGTGATAATTATAAATAAAATTCTAATATTTAATCCAATTTTTAATTTAATATCAAAAAAAAATGATATTGAAGAATGAATACTTGATATATTTAGAGTTATATAATGTATCTAACTTTATTGTTATTATATATAATAAATATTTGATCATTTATATTTTGATTATCGTTAGATTCTCTTTATATCTTATTATGATTTTGCCCCTATTTATATCTATAATTAAATAGAAAAAAACTCAAATGAGAAATTTTCAAAATTATAATAAAAAAATAGGAATATAATTCAATAATTGATTTTTCTTAATCATATACATAACAAATTAAGTTTTTATAATTTACATGTATACCAAAATATAATTTATTTTTATATAAAATATAAGAATTAAATATAATTAACAAATATTAATATTCAAATTAAATATGACTTAATTATATGATAATTAAAAGTAACTAAAATTAATATGTTGGATAAAATTATTATTATTATTTATTAAAAATTATGTGATGCACGTGGATGATTAGAAATAAGAGAGATAGAAAAAATGATCGTAAAATACTTACTATTTCTATTTTATATATGATTCTTAATAATTGATAAATTAAGAATCATCATATGAATTATAATACGAGTTCAATATCTAATAATCATACGCAAGACACGTTAATAAAAAATCATATTCAGTATATCATCATACTATATATACAAATGGAAATAGGGGGACATAACATTTAAAAAGAAAGAAAAATTAATTTAATAAGAAAATATTATAAAAGCAAAGTAAAAAATAATAATAATGACATATTGTCATTCAAAGTATAACAATAATGATTTTTACTAAAATATTGAATTTATATTACATGCATTGTACGTGAATGATTGATAATATGGAAGCAAACAAAATAATTGTAAAGTATTTATTACCGTTATTTTATATATGACTCTTAATAATGGACAAATTAGTAATTTTTATATGAATTATAATACGAGTTAAATATCTAATAATTATATGTAGTACAGTCAACCTAATTGTATTAGTTAATATGTTTAACTTTGTCATTTAATAATTTAATTTATCAAGCGAATAATATTAATAATTCATTAATTAGAGGTCCAATTATATTAGAACCAGGTAGAAGTGTTTTGTATAAAAAAATATATAACTAATATTAAAAAAATAATTTAATAACAAAATATTAGAAATGATTTTGCCTTAAATAATCCAACATGATTATATTAGTTAATTGAGTTAATTTTTTTTAATAATTTAATTTATTAGCAAATGGTATCAATAATTTATAATTAGAAGTTCAATTCTATTATAATTCGATAACTATATTTTATATATAAAAAATAATAATTATTTATTTAATAATGATGATATATTATTGATTTAATTTATAAATAAAAGCACGAATTCTATTTACGTAAAAACATTTCATTAAAAATTTTAGAACTCTTGTTTGCCTTAATTGCAAAAATTTTGCTCTAGAAATAACTCAATATTTATTAGAAAACGATAATTTACAAAAATTTAAAATAAAAAAAATGAATAGTCAATTTATTAATAAAATGAAAATCATGCATATAAATACAGGATTTATACAAACAATGGATGGACAATTTTTTTGTGGCACAATAATTAAATTCATATAATTAAAGGAAATACACTAATTACTTTTTACTGTTTTATAATAATAAATAAAATACTTCTTAACAAAAATTTCAAGGATGATTGGATAGAAAAATACATGAAAAATAACTGTAATATATATAATAAGATAAAATACTAAAAATATATATAAAAATTAAATAATAATTAAAAACGAATGTGATTAATAATAAATTTAAAATCTAATAATTAGGTATAACGAGTTAATAAAAAAAATAGTATTAATAAATGAAAGTGTGAACCGAACGGTCTAACAACTTTTCTTTAAAAAAAACAATTAACAATAAGATGAAAAGGCCAATATTGTGAAAAAAAAAAGTTAAAAGGAAAAAATTATTGAAATTAGTCGTGTTGTACCTGTAGTTTCCTTATAACAACCTACAATTTAAGATTTTTTTTTTTTTGAAAAGCTCTAAATTTGAGATTGATCGTGCGATTAATAAAAATATTTTTATTTTAAAAGAGAAACATGACAAATAAAGCAAAGGATAAAAAGACTCGAGTACGGCTAGTATTGTCCTTTCAAGAAAGCGGGGCCCGCAATGTTTTCTGATGATCCTACGTCCATTATTGGCGCGTGTTTAGTAGACGGTATTCCACTATAAAACAAAAAAGCTCCCTATTTAGTTTTCCGCACTCATTTTTTATTTTTTAACTATTCGAATTCAATTTTTAATCAATTTTTAATTTTACAACTTATTTTTTATTTTTTAACTATTTAAATTTAATTTCTAGTCCATTTTTATTACTATTTAATTTGTAAAACTAAATATTAAGTATATTATTTCTAAAATAACAGCTGATATGACATAGTTAATAAAATCAAATATTTTTCTTACATATTAGTATTAGAAAGCCATAAACATATTTTACGAATTAAACAAAAAATATTGATAAAAAATGAACTCTAGTAATTAAGTGAATAAAAAATTATTATAGAAAGCAAAATGACAAAAATTGAAGATCTTCAAAAAAAAATAAATATGACTTAAGTTAAAAATCTTAAAAATTCTAATTTTAACTATATATATATATATATATATATATAGTTTCATTTTAGTTTTCTCAATTGCTTAATAATTTTTTCTCTCAATTTGTACTTAATAAAAAAAATTATTGTTTTGAAAAAATTGACTGAAAAAATCAATTAACTATTTCTGACATATGCGGTCGGTTTCGAAGTAGTCGGCTAGTCAAGAAAGGCGTGCTTTATACGCACCGTATTACGCGGTTTTTTACAAATATGAAAAAAAGACCGAAGCCAACGCTCATCTGCTACCCACGCGTGCTGTGCGTAGAAGAACATCCTTTTCTCCATAAATTTTTTTTTGAGCTCCCCTTGTTTTTTTTAAAGTAATTTTTATAAACAAATATTTTTTACACTTGGTCAAGTTTACCCTTGTCATTGAGTTGTTTTAAATTGAATATTTCATTTCATTTTATTTATTTATTATATATGAGATTTTATATTTTTTTATGCTCTAATAAAAAATCATTTTGTATTAGTAAAGGCTAAAATAGTTTAATTATATTTCAAATTGATTTTATAAACCAATAAGTTCCTTAAAAGAGTCAAGTTTTATTTTTCCTTAGAGATGCTAAAAAGGTCAACTTAAATTATTTTGGGTGCAAAAATTTCTCTATATTTTAAAGATATGGAAAAGGGTGTTGTGGACTTTTCAAGTCCATTCTCTTTCTCTCTCAATCTATATAGTTAGCTTAATCCAATAGGAAACTTCTCTTTATTTGATCACCATCTCCTCTACTGTCTCTCTCTGCTTCCTCTTGACCCTTCTGTCCTCTCTGTTCTGTTCTTCTTGTGTCGCAGTGCATTTCTTTCTTATCAAATGCATAAAAGAAAGAATCACCGCTATTGTCACTACCCCGTCCGCTTTCTTTAGGAAAACTGCATCTTCAAGAACTGAAAATGCGGCCTTTTTGGCCATTCTTGATCCTAGCAGCACGTCTAGTTGTGCCTCTGTCGGTGGTTTACTGTGCTAGTCTTCTCCCTCTGGAGAGGGCTTTCCCTTTGAACCATCGAGTTGAACTTGAGCAACTCAGGGCTAGGGACCGAGTTAGACACGCCCGTCTCTTGCAGGGCTTTGCAGGTGGTGTTGTCGACTTCTCGGTCCAAGGTTCTTCCGATCCTTATCTCGTCGGGTAATTTTGCTCTTCTGCTTATATAATTTGTTATTGCTTTCTTTCCTTTCTAAATAAAAAATGTTGATAACCTTTCTTTAATGGTGTGCATTGACGGGTTGAAGTTGTAGTCACGTTTCACTGGTTCTTGCTTATCAATGCTCTAGTCTCTTTTGCCGCCCTTTTCGTTAATCTTTATTTACATTTATCGTTTGTGCATATCATTAATTTGCAGTGATGGGTTTATTCAGAATTATTAAATTTGGCACACGTTTTCTTAACTTTAGCTGGACAAGCATTTATTCAACATGATAGCTTCTGGTTTGCAATTTTTCACATCTGTATTAAAATTGGAATGAAAAGAACAAAAAGAAAATGATGTTCATTTTAATTTGTGTGAGCAGTGATGGAGTCTTTGCTTTTCTTTGTAACAATAAAGAGTATCTAGGAATCGACTATGTTTCGCATAATTAAAAGTAGCTATTATTTTTGTCATCTGACAGTGATTGGTTTCATGTTACTTGATCTGTATGCTTAAATTATTCTTTGACTAATTCTGTTTTTGCTGTTCTTTCTTTGGTTGCCCTTTGTCAATCAGGGTCGATGGATCTTCAACTCCCTTGTAATATATCTGTCTTTGTTTCTCTTCAGTTTGTTTGTGCAGTTTCACACTCTTAGAGATGAGATCTTCCACTGATTTTTTTCTATAGTGCGTGATTATAGGCATTTACTATGTTCTTCAATTTTTTGTTTCTTTGTTTTATTTAGACTCTATTTTACCAAAGTGAAGCTGGGCTCCCCTCCAAGAGAATTTAATGTGCAGATTGATACAGGAAGTGATGTCTTGTGGGTTAGCTGCAGTTCATGCAGTAATTGTCCACAATCCAGTGGCCTTGGAGTAAATCCTATTTCTTACCTTGTCCTTGGACCATGTGCTGGTGACTTTCTGTAGACTGAAAAACTGAAGTTTATTTCTTGCTTATACTGTAACAGGTTCAGCTCAATTACTTCGATACCACCAGTTCATCAACTGCTGGGCTAGTCCCGTGTTCACATCCTATTTGTACATCAGCAGCTCAAACCACAGCTACTCAATGTCCTCCTCAGGGTAATCAGTGCAGTTACTCTTTCCAATATGGAGATGGAAGTGGGACATCAGGTTACTATGTATCTGATACATTTTATTTTGATGCTGTTTTGGGGGATTCCTTGGTTGCTAACTCTTCGGCTGCCATTATCTTTGGGTAAGCTTTTTCTAGTTTATACAAGAATGGGTTACATGAAGGTGAAGCAGATTTAAAGAAATTATAGTCTAGAAAAGTGATAGGTTTGAAAAATCAAATATGAAGTTATATACACAGTTTGCTTCTATTCTTCCAGTAGAGTAGATTATATGGAGTTAACATGAAATTAGCATGATTTATAATTTAGTAGTTGCCATATGGACTTTGCAATGAAATCACAAAACTTAAAGTTGACTCTTTTTCCAGTACTCACTCCTATCCTTTATTGATGATATGCCTGGTCTCTTAAAATGACCACAGCGAATGTTGAGCAGCAATGCTGTTCCTGGGATACTTGATAATATAAGAAAGGATTTCCCTACTGACTGTAGGTTCCCTAGCAATAAAACAAATCACATGTTGCTTTGCTTTTCATTTGACTTTAATCTTCTTCTTTTCTTCTTTTATTTTGGTACTGAAACTTGTATTTCATTTTTGTCATGCTGGAAACAGATGTAGCACCTACCAGTCTGGAGACTTGAGTAAGACGGATAAAGCAATTGATGGGATCTTTGGATTTGGCCAAGGTGATCTCTCTGTCATATCACAATTGTCATTGCATGGGATAACACCCAGAGTGTTCTCCCATTGCTTGAAAGGAGAGGGCAGTGGTGGTGGCATATTGGTTCTTGGTGAGATTTTGGAGCCTGGCATAGTTTACAGCCCCCTTGTGCCATCACAGTATGCCATTTTCTCCCTGAAACTTTTCGTTTTTCCTACAGCTATCTCTGCTTTAACTTTTTATTGCTCCACTTGTGACATTTATCATTCCATCATATGCTGAGTTCATGTGATAGGTAATATTAAAACATGAGAGCAACTTATCCACTCTCTAGCTCTTTACTGCCTAGGTTCCTTGTTCATACAAATAAATTATTCTATTCACAATTTGTAGTTAAACTTTAGGCTTCATTAGATCCTCAGTTCAATCAATTTGACTTTTCCTTGGCTTATTAGATTTTACTAGAACAGCTTGTGGAAAGGAGGGTTGTATATTATACTCCACTGAGAAGATACATGCTTTTATATCAGATACTTGTGCAGTAATTTTGCTTTTGGTTTGGAGTCATTGTGTAAGGAACAATCTTTATTGATATCCTTGTATTGGCCGTGATCTTAGGATGACCATTTGGAGTAGTAGTAAAGTAAACTGTTAATCACTAGCTTTATGGATGGTCAAACAAGTACATCTTTCTGTCCTCAAATGATGAATTATTTGGTTGAGTGCTAGAATGGGGCTTTACATTTTTACAGCATCTTATCTATTTTAAGTGGTGTCCTTACTCCATAAATCTTGTAAATCTTAAGAGTTGTTCATTTTTTTTGGCTCAGAACATGCAAACAATCATAATATGATTTTTCTTTTCTCAGGCATGGATAATTATGATCTGTATTCTTATTATCTGATTGTTGAGTTACAATTGATAAATGTGAACATTAAACTTCCAGTAAGTCTGATTGCTTCCTCAAAATTGTCAGGCCTCATTATAATTTAAATCTACAGAGCATTGCTGTTAATGGGCAATTGTTAGCAATTGATCCGGCAGCATTTGCAACATCAAATAACCAAGGAACTATTGTTGACTCTGGAACAACTTTGGCATACCTTGTGGAAGAGGCTTATGATCCTTTTGTCAGTGCTGTAAGTGAATTCCAGTGAATATGCTTACAAACTAAAACAATTTTGGAATTGAATCAGTATTTATTATTGTCTGAATAATTCCAAGTTACAATTAGTGGTACTGCAAATGGCTTAAGAGAAAGGGACATATTTCTTATGTCCACCGAACAAGTACAGCTGGAGGGCCTATGTTTGTTTTCTGTAACAGTTGTTTTGTCAACTGGAAGAGGATTGATAGCATTATATTTTAATTGTGCTTCCGTCCTAAGTATTCTCTTTGCTTATAAGCCCTCTTAGCTTGGTAAACTTGAAGAGCTGGCTGAAAGCTGCTTAGTAGTTACTTATATTAATCTTAAAGATGTTGAATTATATTACTCAGCAGAAATATTGATTTCAGCATGTTATGAATCTGAAGTTGATTTACCTATTTTGTATGCAGGTAACTGCTGCAGTCTCACAGTATGTAACTCCCACAATATCTAGAGGAAACCAATGTTATCTAGTCTCCGGCAGGTTCATTCCTCTCTCTCTCTGTCTTATTAATTGTTAATGGCTATGCTTGGCATAAGAAAGATTTATGATTTTGCGCTTTCTGAACCGAAAAATCTATGATATGTTTCCCCTGCAGTGTATCCACAGTATTTCCTCCAGTCAGTTTCAATTTTGTGGGTGGTGCATCCATGTTGCTGAAACCAGAGGAGTACCTTATAAATCTTGGTTACTCTGTAAGTTGTCCTACCTGTTGGCATTTAATTATTCATAATCTGCCAACTATTGAGTGAGACATGTTTCTTGGATTTTTATGGCAATGCCATTTTGTGAAGCATAATACATGTCAACTGTGTTATAGCAGGGTGGTGCTATATCATGGTGCATCGGGTTTCAGAAGGTTCAAGGAGTAACGATCTTAGGAGGTTAGATGCTGGATCTGACTTTCTTTCTGTCTAGATGTGAACTGGAAAAAAAAAAGCACCTTCTTTTCTATGGTTGAATTAACTGCTTTCCACAAGATGCGACAATAATGGGCTAATCAACTTGCAACTTCCGTGGAATAAAAAAGATCTCTAAATACCTTTTAAACTATGAAATTTGTTGAGTTTTATCATCCTGTTAGTTCTTCAACTTGCAGATCTTGTTCTAAAAGATAAAATTTTTGTATATGATCTGGCTCATCAACGGATTGGATGGGCTAATTATGACTGTAAGTTCAGCTTGCTCCTCTGATATTTTTTTCTATTCCTGATCTTTCATCATGTTTCTCTGATTTTTTCTTTTATTTCTTGATATGACAGGCTCATTATCTGTGAATGTCTCTGTAACTTCTAGTAAAGACTTCATCAATGCTGGACAGCTGAGTGTGAGCAGCTCTTCAAGAGACGTGCTCTTAAAGCTGCTACCTCTGAGCATTATGGCTCTGTTAGTGCTCATATTGCAATTGTTGGATTTCCAAATTTTGTAATTTAAACCTCAGGTTTAAGTTCAATTCTTTTTCCTGTTGGAATTAGCTTAGCTGGCATTTATTTATGCGGGTTGGCAAGCTATGTGCATCTAGTTGGATTATAGTGGTAGTTATCCTCTGTTATATAATTATGTTCTAGTTCTGATTGCGGGTGATTGGTGCATCTCTATTCTTCAAAGGGGAAATTTCCTCATTTTTCTTGCAAAGGATCTTCCATCTTGAGCTCCTCCGGAACTGTAAATTATCTCCGCACGTCCTCAAGTATTGTATCAGTACATTGTTGTCAAGTAGATTGAAACATTGTCCGAGCATAGGCTAATTTTATGCAGTGACTACCTTAATTTCGGATAGCTAGAGATATAGAAATGATGGCATTTAAAACTGGTCGATGTTTTCTTATTGTTTTCTGCTTCTTTGTTACTTTGTTAGATCAGTGAGAAAAGGTCGTACTTCTGAGCCTTTATTTTATTTCAATATTTTGGGCGAAAATTGTAATTCCAGTTTTTCCATAACGCAATACAAGAAAGCATTTACTCATATTTGCTTTTGTTAGAGCTGGTTGTCGATTGGAATGTGCATGTATTTGTAACCCAAAAGCTTTATGGGATTTGTTTCTTATTTGGATATTTAGTATTTACTTCTTTGTCATCGCCACGGAATATGAATTTATCTTGTCTAATTCGAGTTCATGAAAGTTATGAGTGAAGTCTTTATCTAAAATTGTAATAATTATTGAATCCAGTTTGAGTATTTTAACTATATGGGGTCATATCTGAATATAAGAAAAATTTCATCAAGTTGCTTGCATGCAAGCATAATCATGTGAGAGGATGAATGACTTTTGAGGGTTGCATATGATATCCCACATCGATAGAAAACAGCTTGGAGCACCGAGAAGCATATTATAAACTAAGAAAGTAAAGAACATGCAAATCATACCTTTCTCGGCCTTTTTGGCTAAGATCAAGTGTAGTATCCGCTCTTATCGGTTTAACATCTGATACGTGGGCCATTGGCTCAGATGATATTAAATTAATTTTTTCAGGGGGAGGTTAATTATAGTAGCTTGCTGCTGGGGCTTTCAAGTGTCGTCTCTGCGTTGCACTATAGCATTGGCCCGTCACACCCCTCCATTACTAGTTCCAATGATTCTATATAAATTTTTGACTTACAAGAAATCGTGGACAATGGGATATTTTAAAATGCATGTAGTCTCTTTCTTGGTTCAGTAGTTTCATGCCTTTATTAGTTTTATTATTATTATTAGTTTGTGATCATATTTTTCATTATTTTTCCTAAAAGTAATTACATGGAAGAAAATTCTAACAAACTCTAACGTTGTTCATGGTATCCTGGATTTCTACACTAACACGGCCCCTCCTGAATGCAATTCTTTTATCTCAATAATAGTAACTCCCAGTGCAGGCAACCTGTGAAGTTAAAATAGGGTTAGTGGATTACTCCGAAGCCGCTCTTCTTCTTTAATTCATTAGTAATCTAAATATTCTTATGAAATTATTTGGGACTTAATTTATAACGGTCATTATTTTATTTTATTTCCATAAATATATTTTTTAATTCTTATAATTTTTATTTTGATTGTGAATCATATTACAATTAATAATTATAAAAAATTATTTAGTAAATGAAATAATTTACAATGACACGTGTCCATTAAACAGGGCGGGCTCTTCTGGCTATTGATTAGATGCCGATAAACACTGTGACATCAGCTAGGAGCAGTTAGGATCATATGTGAGCTCACTTGTACCCCCTTTTCCCAAATTATATTATTATACTAGATCTTTTAAGTAAGTTTATAAGTATCAATTTTTTTAATATATTATATAATAATTATAGGTATATTATTTTAATAAATATAATTTTTTTAATGTAACGGTTATTTTTTTAATTTTTTTTTTATTAATTTTTTTATTTATTTTGTTTGCTTTTTTGACCTGTATATTTTTCTATTTTTGTCAAAATTTATTTGCTTATTTTGTTTCTTTAATTTTTTTTTGTTTGATTGCAAATAAATTAACATATTTCATTTGGTAATATAGTTTGTAATAATCAAATATAGATAAAAATATGAAAAAAATTCATGAAAATATATATAATTATAAAATAATGTATCTACAGTCATTAAATAAGTTATAAAATAATGCATTTATAATTATTAAATAATGAATCTAAACATAGAAAACAAATAATTAAATACAAGAAAATATGAAATAAATTCATGAAGCAAATATTAAATAATGAATCTAAATCTGATAAACAAATAATCAAATATAAATAAAAAGATGAAAGAAATTTATGAAACAAATAATGAATCTGCAGTTATAAAATAATATATTTACTATTATTAAATAATGAATCTAAAGCTAGTATGCAAATAATTAAATATATAAGAAAATATGAAATAAATTCATGAAGCAATTATTAAATAATAAATTTGAACCTATTAAGCAAATAATCAAATAAAAAGATGAAAGAAATTTATGAAAACAAATAATAAATCTGCAGTTATAAAATAATGTATTTACGGTTATTAAATAATGAATTTAAACCAAATAAATAATCAAATACACAAGAAAAAATGAAATTGATTCATAAAACAAGTATTAAATAATGAATCTGAACTTTTAAAAAAAAAGAAATTGATTCGTGAAAATAAATAATAAATTTATAGTTATAAAATAATATGTCTATAATCATTAAATAATATATTTATAAAAAAATTAACAATTTTTAAATAAACATTTGAAGCATCTATCATTATATCTAATAATTTATAAATTTATTTCAATAAATTTATTTTTTCTAGATGGAGAATTATTTCATTAGTATAATGAATCTCTAAATTTTGTTTAATTTTTTATTTTATTTTAGGAAAGTAAGCGTTAATTTTAAAAAATAATTAAAGTGAAACGAAAACAACACGCTAAAATTGCGAGTGGTAATAACCGTAGTATGTAGCTGAGGCATCCTAGTAGGAAACGACCAACTTTCTGCAATTCTGCGTCCATGCAAAATACCCACACGCCACACCTCACTACACCAGCACCCTCTCTCTCTCCTAGTGTGCTCTTTGATGCATTTTCTGAGTTTAAGAGCCTAGCTTCCGTTCGCGTCTGCAGAGATTCATCTACTGGCAGATCTTTGTGTTATGGTTACGTCAACTTTATTTCTCCACAGGACGGTAATATATCTCTTCTGTATGTATATGTTGAGTCTTCTTCATTTTTCCTCTTTTCCTTTTCTTTATTAATTAAAGAAAAGGAATTAGAGGTTTTCGGTTCTTTCTTTCTTTCTTTCTTTGTTTTTGAAGTTTGATCATGTGATATATATATATTTCTGAATTTGGAATTTTGTTAGTATAAAAATTTTTGCGTGAAAATATTTGGAGAGAGTTGAGTATTGAGCTATTATTTATTTAGATAGTTCTATCTGCGTCTGAGATTCCGTCCTTTATATTATTCTGTTTTGCTGCTTAAAATTGCAGCATGGAAAATATTAATCGGAGTATTACTAATATTGCATTAGATAGTAACTTGTCCTGTTGTTGGTTTAGTTGACATTCACTGGTCAAATGATAGAACCTCGCGTGATTGTATATTTGTTCGTTTAAATTTCTTTTTATTGGCTTTCACGATGATCTGATCCATGTGGAATATCAATAAACAAATTTCAGCAATGTTACTAGATTTTGTATAAAGAAGAAGTAGTAAAATGAAATTTCTTGATACAAGGTATTTGGTTGTTTGGTTCCTCTCTAATGTCGGTTCTTTCTTCTCTATTTTAGTTATTGAAGGATTGGAGGGTAAACAAAACTAAAGTTTTGCATGGGGTATTTTGTCTGAAGTTTTCTTTTCAGTTCCTCCTTTCTGAATTTTGCTCTCTCTAATTTGAATAGCTATTGCATGGGGTATCTTGGCCTACAGCCTGATCTTGTGGCAAAGATTACGGGAATGCTTCTGGAGATGGACAACTCAGAACTGCTTCTATTGTTGGAATCACCAGAGTCTCTGGCTGCAAAGGTGGATGAAGCTGTGCAAGTGCTCAAGATCTCTAAGACAAAAGTATCAAGACTCTCTTCATCCAAATTACCTGTCTGCCGAGGTTGCAGTCAACTGAATAGCAACAGGAATAAAATAGTAAAGGTCATGGTGCATCTAGGCTTCTTCAGAGCAAATTTTTTGATACTAGTGAATCTTCTCTTTTCTGCTCATTAATATACTACAAAATTTAGAGCAAGGATTTGGTCAATTTGTGAAACATTATATTCTGATCCTATGGAGATTTACCGATAAATCTGTAGGAGAGGCGGGACAACTCTCTTACTGTGGTAGTATTATTAGTAGCAGAAGCATGTTGCATTTTTGGACGTTAATTGCTTTTGCATCATTTTTCAATTTCCTTTCATTGGTTGGGTATTAATCCCTCATCGCCTATTGAAATTCGTGGTTCACCTATGAGTATATCAGTGGTAGTAGACTCGTTTTTAGTATGATGAGGTTAGAATTCCTTCCTCAATCGTGGCAGAATATAAAAATACAAATGTTGTGTGACACCTTAGGCACATTGGTGCAATAGGAGACAGCCAGACTTTCCTTCTGTATTTCACTGACTATATCTTTCTGTGCTTATGCAGTCTTTCTGCTAGAGTTTTAGCTTGAGATCAGTTAGTTTACTGGAGGTAGTTTGCGCCTTTGCGGGAAACTGCCAAAGTGCAAACTGGGATAGGTTTTGCCATTTAGAAATCCCTTGTTAGATAGTACTGTAGATTTAAGTGCAAGGCATCATCTTGTTTTGATTGGATATACAGGTGATGTTGAAGAGTCTTTAATTGGGATGTTGGCCAAGCCGAACTGTGGAGCATGTATCTCCATACATTCAGGTGCATCTAATAATTTACACTTTTCTGTGTATACTCTTTTCATGTCAATCAAATTAAAATTCTGAAACAAATGTCCATTTTGCAAAATTTGTTTTAATTTTAATTAATATGTAACTTTCTATTTATGACTAATTAATTCTATTTTGTTATTTAAAACTTCCCTAAACGTTTGCTTATTTACTATCACTAGTTTTTAGTTTTTCATTTATGTGCTTTGTATATAATTATTAGATATTAGACTCGTCATTACTCACTATTTTATTTTATTTTTTTATTAATTTGTTTCGTCTTATTTGAAATATTAATTAAATAATTAATGTTTGAGTAGAGTTATAATATTACAATATTGTTAATAAACTAATTTCATTTTAATATTAATAGAACTTTTATTCATAAATAAAATCGTAATGCTACTGATGTAGTGCATATTTATCTCAAATATTTAGAGTTATATAAAATAAAGGTATTGCACATGATTATTAGACTCGTTATTAATCACCATTTAATTTTTACATAATTTTTTTTCATTTTTTATTAATTTGTTTCATCTTATTATGATATTTTATTCATAGTGAATTATAGAAGTGCATATTTATCTCAAATTTCATCAAATTACTAATTTGTCAATTATTAAAAATTATATATAAAATATAGGTAGTAAATGTTTTACGGTCATTTTATTCGTCCTTCATATTTCCACTTTTATATACGTTATGATTTGATTAAAAGTTGAGACAATCATTAATATGCGTTACACGTGATTATTATATATTAGACTCATATTATAATTCATATAAAAATTATTAATTTATCTATTATTAAGAGTTATATATAAAATAAAAGTAATAATTATTTTTCCCATCTTCCAAATTACTAATTTATCTATTATTAAGAGTCATATATAAAATAGATGTAGTAAGTATTTTACGGTCATTTTGTCTGTCCTCCTATTCTCAATCATGCACGAGCGATACACGTGATTTTTAATAATTAGAGTCATCATTACTAAATAATTTATTATCCAATAAATTAATTTTAGTTACTTTTAATTATCATGCAATTAAGTCATATTTAATTTAAATATTAATTATATTTGATTCTTATATTTTATATAAAAGTAAATTATATTATCCTATGCACTTCAAAAAACTTAATTCATTATATATATGATTAAAATAAATTAGTTATTGAATTATATAAAAATTATTAAAAAATTTAACTTTTCAAATAATTTATAGCTATATTTTGATTGAGAGGTTTTAAATGAATAATTTTTAACTTATGTTAAATCTATCGTTTGACTACTTAAAAAAAATATCAAAATCTGTGAATTTTGTAAAATTCTTCATCTACCAAAATTTTTTATTTTGAAGGATTTGATTTCTCAACTCTTAGGTGGAAAAGTCCAAAATCCATGAATATTGATTAATAAGACATTGTTGTCATAATTTTTTTATTTCAAAATTGTCCTTAATAAATTAATAATATTCTAAAACTATTCTTAATTATAAAAAAAACAAAAATTATTTTTCTTTTCATTTCAACTAATTGCTTTATTATTATTATTATTATTATTATTTTTTAGCAATTTATTTTTTTAACTCTTAAAATACCAATTTTATTTTTGAAAATGTTTAAGTATATAGTGGAATTGATTGTATATGCTTAATTAATAATAAATTATTAATATTTAATAAATAGTACAATTGGAAATTAATTATTAAATTCATGTATTGTGGTTATTGAACCAAATATAAGGTAAGAGTAATAACATCATCAATCAATGTATTTTAATAGTCAAGCCAAACCATAAAATTTTTAGAATCTATAGATTTTATGAAATTTATATATTTTAAAATTTCTCAATCTAAATGGAACCTATAAGAATTGTACTCAATATTTTGAAATTTATGTTATATATTACGTGCATAGTTGTAAGTTAATTTAGATTTATTATTATATAAATTCAATATCTTAGTAAAAACCTTTATTGTTGTACTTTAAACAATACAATACCTTTCTAATATATTTTTATTAAATATTTTTTTCTTTCTTTTTGATATTAGTTATTTGATTTATATATATATAACGTGACAATGATATATGTATTGCCAATCCATAAAGATAATTAGTAGAGACAAAATGCAATATAACATAAATAAACCAAAAGTAGTTATCTGATTTTTTTTACGTATATAAAACATAATTACCTAGAGCTAATAGATTTGAACTTATAATTAATGAATTATTATTATTATTTGCTAATAAATTAAATTATTAAATGACAAAATTAATCCAATTAACTAATATATATATATATTAATATTTATTATTTTAATTTTTAATATAAAAATATTCTTACTTTTAGTTATATAATAAAAATATCATATTATAAATTAATTAGATACATTATAAAATATAGTTACTTACTCCTAATATAATTTAATTTCTAATTAATGAATTATTAATGCTATTTACTAATAAATTAAATTATTAAATAATAAAATTAACCTAATTAAATAATACAATCATGTTAGTTTTTCGGTAAACTTGTCAGTCCTCTGTTTCCACTTTTATATATAATATGATATAATAATCTTTAGAACTAATTGTTCACTGATTAAATTGAAACGGAGAAATTATTTAAAAACTTAATTTTATAACTGACTTTGGCTAATAAGATTTAGGAAAAAGTGAGAATTGATTTGATCCGGTAATAAACTACAAATTCTACAAATAAACGACGGACAGCCCGCACAAGTCCCACTCAGCGTTTACGTCAAACGACGAGTCGTTCGTCGATCTTATAAGGAAAAATCCTCTCGTTTCGCACCCAGACAGATTCCGAAAAAATTAGAAGCTCGAATTTCATACATAATATAGCAAAACTCATGCTTCTTAATTCGGCTCTCTGTTTATCTTGTGCTTCTTCCATTCTGCTAGTATCTGTAAATACTAGTTTACCTCATAACCGTCGGCAGACTCTACCAGGAGCTATAAACCCATCCAATGGGAAGCAAAAACAAGAAGGATAAGCATACGTCGTCCTCTTCTAGACGAAGGAAAAGAAATTCGGACGATTCCGAGTCTGAATCGGACTCATACTCCTACTCGGATGACTCAGACAGCCGCGACTCGTCCCCAAGGAGGTGCTCTAGCTCCAGCAAGCGCAGAGAGTTTAAGAAGAACTCTTCTAGGAAGATCTCTGAAGAGGAAATCGCTGAGTATCTTGCAAAGAAAGCCCAGAGAAAGGTACTTGTCTTATCTTTTAATCCTTCTTGTTTTCGTTGGTAGTTTCTAGGGTTTTCTTTTGATGATATGCGGTTTTAATTTGTTTAGGCTATGAAAGTTGCGAAGAAATTGAAGGTGCAATCTGTATCTGGCTATTCCAATGATTCGAATCCATTTGGTGATTCTAATCTCAATGAGAAGTGAGTCTTAGGATTTTTTTTCCCCGACGTAGAAGTTTGGCCTTTTGGCTGATATTTTGTCTGTTTTTTAGGTAAATATTATCTGGAGTTATGTTTTCTTACAGATTTGTGTGGCGAAAAAAGATTGAACGTGATGTTGCCGGTGGCACCCCGCTTGACATGTTTTCAGTTAAAGCTGAGAAGCAGAGGCAGAGAGAAAGAATGGTATATTTTCAGTCTACATTTTCAGTATGTTAAATTAATGAAATGTTCATGATCATCAATACTTCGTGATTAGTAAAGCCACGAAACTAGTTTTTCTACGCAGCAAATCAAGTTAGAAGCCAACCGGATTAATAAGTTGATGTCATCTTATAATGGTTTTGATTCTTATTCTTGAGTATGTACTTATGTTGGTGGTGTGAAGGTGGGTACTATTTCATGTTAGATATCATTCCACAATATGCAGCAATTGGTTTCCAACAAAATAAATATGAAAGAAAGTGGCAATTCGTGTACACAAAGTTACGTCTGCTTTCTAAATATACCCCATTGGTTGTATTTTAATATATTTATTCAATTTCGACTTGCAGGCAGAGATTGAAAAGGTTAAAAAGAGAAGGGAGGAGAGGGCACTCGAAAAGGCACAACATGAAGAAGAAATGGTAAGCAGACCTGTGATGAAGCAAACATTTATTTGTCAATTGGCAAATTGAAATTAAACTGCTTCTTGACATTGATGAAACTAATTAATCAATTTTTTTTTGTAGAAGTGAAACTTATT
The DNA here is from genome assembly GCA_949630135.1 of Balakata baccata. Classification (NCBI taxonomy): domain Eukaryota; kingdom Viridiplantae; phylum Streptophyta; class Magnoliopsida; order Malpighiales; family Euphorbiaceae; genus Balakata; species Balakata baccata. Next base: position 36,148 of record CATIWF010003314.1, on the reverse strand, counting down.
AATTATGTTCTGACATTTATCAACTCATTTCTTTCCGCAGGCTATGTTGGCTAGAGAACGTGCAAGGGCTGAGTTCCAAGACTGGGAGAAAAAGGAAGAGGAAGTATGTTGGTTACTTATTCTTTCTCATTTTCATCACTGCTTTGCTAATTCTCTGCTATTTATAAGCCTAATAAGTTGATATGTATTCAATCTACAGTTTCATTTTGATCAAAGCAAAGTCAGGTCACTTATCAGACTATGTGAAGGGCGAATGAAACCTATAGATATTCTAATTAAGCACCTTAAAGTATCAGAAGATTTGGATGTAGAATTAGATGAGCCATACCTTGTTTTCAAGGTAAAGTTTATATTTTCTTCTTTCTGCTGTTCTTTGCTTCTTTCCTCCTCCTTGTTGTAGCACCTCAATGGCAATAACAATATTATATGATAACTTTGTGTCATGGCATACAAATGTAATTTTTATTGCAAGAGTTGTCACCGTTAAGATTTCCTATGATCTAGACCACAGTTTTCAATTCGTAGATAAGTCAGCATGTGATTAACTTGGTGTAGCCTGTCAAAGGAGTGAAGTTTGTTATTTCTGTCCAACCCATTTACTTTTGCATTTATACCCTTAATGTTGGCATGGGCTTTGTAAAGAGGATGATTGTTGAGTACTCTTGCATTTGACATGGATCATGCAGGGTTTGACAGTAAAGGAGATGGAAGAGCTTCATGATGAAATTAAAATGAACTTGGAAATGGATAGAACAGATCAGATACATGTTGATTATTGGGAGGTACTCGCTCTTTTTCTGGTTCATCATAAACATTCTATCTTTGGCGTTGTTGATTCTTTGAAATTGACATTTGGCCCAATGTCAAAAAGTAAATAGCCTTAACAGACTTCAATTTGCTAAGCACTTAACTTATTATCTCCCCCACATCCCCCCATTTCTGTACTGATTTTGATGTCAAATGATTATTGGATTAAGTTCTCATTGATCAGAAGAATGCTACCTGAATCTATAAAATACTACGATCAATGTTTAGAATTCAATAATATTGAAAAGTATCTTAACTTGTGCAAAATTTTTTGATAGGCACTTTTGGTGGTTTCTAATTGGGAGTTAGCCGAAGCTCGTAAAAAGGATGCACTGGATCGGGCTAGGGTGCATGGGGAGGAACCTCTTGCTGAGTTGCTTGCAGAAGAAAGGGGATTGCATTCTAGCATTGAAGCAGATGTCAGGAATCTCTTGGAAGGGAAGACTTCTAGTGAGCTTGAAGCATTACGATCTCAAATTGAGTCACAAATGAGTTCCGGCACTGCAAAGGTAGTTGAGTATTGGGAGGCTGTTCTCAAACGACTCCAGGTCTACAGGGCAAAGGTAATTTTGCTCAAAGTTCATCGAATTGTATAGCTGTAACTGTGGATTAGTTTGTGTATGTTAGACGCTACTAGAATATTGGCAATGGCATTGCAGGCTTGTTTGAGGGAAGTTCACGCTAGGATGTTACATGAGCATTTGCAACTCCTGGAGCCACCTTTGGAAGGTCGTGATAAGCAAGAAGATGATAGAAGTTTAAGGTCTAGTGAGGATGACAGTGAGCATGATAAGATAGGTATTGCACCTATTTGTCATCTTTGGTGAAATGCTGATTTCCATTTTCGGATGATTAGACCAAACCTAGGCTGATATTTCTATTCTCGGTATTGTATAGATGATGGAATGTTTTCTCTGGAAACAATTATAGAGGAGACTCAAGAAGCAGAAGAAGCTGGTTCATTTTCACCTGAACTGTTACATGGTGGCGAAAATGAAGAAGCGATTGATCCTGAAGAAGATAGGGCCATACTGGAAAGAAAGCGTATGGCTGTGCGAGAGGAACAACAAAGTCGAATTCAAGAAGCAATGGCATCAAAGCTGCCGCCAGCAGATGATAACTTTGAGACGAAAGCCATTAAAGTAATGGGAGCCATGGAAGAAGGTGATGCAGTATTTGGCTCTGGTGCTGAAGTGAATCTAGACTCGCAGGTATATTGGCTCTTCCCTCTCGTGGGGGAAAAATGAAAAATAAATAATAGGTTTAGCAACTGTGTTTCAGAGTCTTCAACTCTTCTAACAAATTGATCTGGGTACAGGTGTATTGGTGGCATGATAAGTACAGACCGAGGAAGCCCAAATATTTCAACCGTGTTCATACCGGATATGAATGGAACAAATACAATCAAACTCACTATGATCATGATAATCCACCTCCAAAGATCGTGCAGGGTTACAAGTTCAATATCTTTTACCCGGATCTCGTTGACAAGACAAAAGCTCCAACTTATACTATTGAGAAGGACGGGAACAGCGATGAGACCTGCATTATCCGGTTCCACGCTGGGCCGCCTTATGAAGATATAGTAAGTTGTTGCCATCTGATTGTATTCTACTTATTGTGTTGCAGATTTAACTGCATTCTGACTCTTGACTTGTTTGGCAGGCATTCCGGATTGTAAACAAAGAATGGGAATACTCTCATAAGAAAGGATTCAAATGCACATTTGAACGTGGAATTTTGCATGTCTACTTCAACTTCAAACGCCATCGCTACCGGAGATGATCCTTCAATTATACTGCAATTTTGTCCTCAAATCTGTATATATCACAATCATAAATTGTACGAGAGTGTTGCAATTTTTCATTTTGCTTGTTGAAACATTTACTTCTGTATGGACAGAAAGTAAATAGTTTTAGTGAACAGATAAATTCATTACCAATTAGTAGGGCTGGAAAAAATATTTGAAAAAAAAAATTAATTGCTTAACAATTGAAAGAAGAATTGGCCCAAACCCATTTGTGTTAAAAAAAAAAAAAAAAAACTTAAACCCATTTGGATTTACTATTAATGCGGTGATCTATTATAATGTTTTTTTTCCTTTTAAGGAAAGTAGTGACCGACTACTGGTACTTACACTCAATCATGGGGACTAGCTTTTTATGTCAAGTCATAATATAAATATGAATTATGGGGCTGTAATTTCTGATTTATCATTTCAATTACTGGCAATCTTTATCGTAATCTCTATACTTTGAAAAGTGAAATTTGGCAATACTCGTATCATAAAATATAAAACAAAAAATTAATTTGATATAATATAATAATATTTCTGAGATTTAAAATATATACAATTTATTCTCTATGATTTGATATGATATAATATACTAACATTTTTTTTATATTTGAAAATTATATTATTTATTTTTTAAAAATTTGATATATTGCATTTAATTTATAGTATTAGTATTCCATAAAATTTAATATATTATACTAGTATTTCCCTGAATAAAAGAAAATATATTTTCTTACTAATAATAAATTTCTTAAAACTTAATAGAATTATATAATTTAATAAAAATAAAATGTATATTTTTCAAATTTAAAAAAAAAATACTAGAATAAAAAAATAGAATTATCAAAGATATTCATGATTAAATTGGTGAGATTTAGAGTGAGTCTGGAGGATGGGTCCCATCACTTTGACCAGTAAAATTTATAATTTTTATTTGGAGAAAAAAAAAAAACAAAAGGAAATTCAGCATATCACTTGAACAAAATTTATTTAGTTTTTGACTAATACCAGTAAAAAATGCCTTCTCATGGTGACATTTGTATATAATTTCTTACATCTTTTCAACATAATGGAGCATTTTGTTGTTCTTTGAGAGTCTCTATGTTACTCCGGCACTTCAAATTCATCATTCATGAAGTGTCAGGGTAATATAGGTGAGTCTTCATTTTGCATACAACTACAAAAATAATCACATACAGTTCAATTATTTTATATTTTATAAATAAAATTAATAATATAATTGTTTTATAAAATCAATATATGAACCCATAAGACAATTTTTATGATTCTTACTTTCTGTTCTAAACAATGTAATTTTTTATGTGAATTTGTGTTTAGTAATGGTGGAAGTTGCCAGAGAATTTTGACACTCAAGGAACATTAAAACTTAAAAGTTCTTATACTTAAATGCATTACTGAACCATGTCTTAAACTTATTCGATTAATTTTTTTTATTGCTTTGTAGTGTGTGTATATATATATATATATATATATATATAAACAGCATGAACAGAGACAATACTTGGAGATCTTATAAACACATGAAAAGGTTTTTGCAATTGCCAACAAAAAGAAAAGAAGAAAGGCTCTTCCACTTAGATTTGTGGTGGAAGAATATGCAGCACCAATCACAGCAAGTGCCCTTGATGTGGATGTGCATCACTAATAAATATGCAAATGAAGTAATGATTTCTATCAATTTCCATTTTAACTTTATTATTCAAATGCTTTTTACAATTCAATAAAGATGGATCTTGCTTTTTCTCCACAGCTATCAATTCTTACTAAAATTTCAACAGATTCCAGTCACTGCTGAATTCCAGAAATTCCTAGCCATTTTTGGATCCTTCTATACTTTTAAACAAAGCAAGAATCTGATCCCAGTCTTTCCTCCATTACTTTCCATCCACTCATTACTTTCCTTCCACTCAAACCCATCCTTGGAATCACTTTAGTTACTATTGGCCACTTAAGGTTTAGAATCCTTCTCCCATCATTTCAGCCACCTTCTACTTTGCTACTTGAATATTCAAAAGCTATGAGATAACACTTCAACAGTAAATTACACTAAAGAGCATAATTGGTAATTTATATAATATCATTATTAACCTCGTTGAATGTTTTCTCCTGATCTACTGTTTGAACTATGCATTCAAGTTGCTGAACTACATCTTTCATGCTAGGCCTGTCCGCCTTCCTCTCCCGTAAACAGGCAAAGGCAAGCTCTGAGAAGAGTTCTATACTAGCCAGTATATTACTAGATGTATTCTCACCAAGCAGCCGTTGGTCGGTGACTTCCATTATTGCACCATTTTTTGCTTTTTGGCTCACATAAATGGCTAGATTGACATCATCTTGGTCTCTTGAGAAGTCTATTGCTTTTTGGGAAGTCAAAAGTTCAAGCAACACAACTCCATAACTATAAACATCACTTTTATCAGTCAACTGGTAGTTGCGGTAATATTCAGGATCCAAGTATCCTAATGTTCCCTGAGCACAGGTTGACACATGGCTTAGCCCTGGAAGAGCCAGTCTGGAGAGCCCAAAATCTGCAACTTTAGCATTGAAATTATCATCCAGTAGGATATTTGTGGACTTGACATCTCTATGGTAAATGGGAGTGTATACTCCAGAATGCAAATAATACAATGCTTCAGCAGTTTGCTGAGCAATTCTCAGCCTTGTTCTCCAATCCAGAAAGATAGAAGACTTTCCATGTAAGTGATCATGAAGTGTGCCATTAGAAATGTACTCATAAATCATCAAAGGCTGTTCACCTTCGACACAACAACCCAGAAGCTGAACCAAGTTCTTGTGATTGACTTGTGAAAGTATTCCGACTTCATTGAGTACCTGTTGAGTACTTTTGACATTCCCAACTTTAGCTGACTTAATAGCCACCACAGTTCCATCTTGAAGCTCACCTTTGTAGACTTCTCCAAAACCACCAGTCCCCAAAATCCTGTCCTTAGAGAAACTGTTTGTTGCTTTCTTCATCTCTTTCAATTGGAACATCTGTGCAGTTTTCCCACCACTGTTTGATTTTAACATGTCTTCTCTTGCTTTCGCAAGCTTTGCTTGGTTAGCATGTGCGGAGGACTTGCACATAACAATTGCACCTATCACTGCAGCTAGAGAGATAAAGGAGACTACGCCCACTGAGGCCTTAAAACCGAGGCTAGCTGTCCTGTTACACTTCTTCCTCTGGCAACTTCCACGAATATGGTCCCAGTGGTAGCCCCTATGGCAAAGGCAACGAAAGAGGCTGCTACCAGCAGGTGAACACTTAGAAGCTCCAGAACAATCAAGCTGTGTTTTACAAATTGGTTCAGGTGGAGAAGCCCACTGAATTTCCAGTCCTTCTTCCCACTGACTTGCAAGCCTTCCTGGATCCAAATTAAGAATGCTTCTGAAAGCTTTGCAACCAGAACTGTGGAGCCTTATTTTATACGCAGAGGGCATTCCACCAGCAATGAAGGTGCAGCAGGGGTTAAGACTGCTGGCACACTGGAGTGATCTATTCTTGTCGACATGTCCAGAGCTCTCTAAGTAACTGTGACAAAGACTAGAAAGAGTGCAATTGAGTGGGGAGACAAAAAGCCGGGGTGAACAGTTGAAGAGGAAGATTGTATTGGATGAGGTGACATTGAAAGGGTGAGTCTGGTTTAGCCAAAGTCCTTCACTCACTAACATGTCTCGAGTGACACATATGTTAGATACCCATGGTGATGGTTGCACAACCATTCGCTGAAATAAGGCCAAAATTCTTAGCACGAGGTAAGAACTTCCATTCATGGTATCAAAATAAAGTTTCTGAGATTGGGGATCACAGCGGAGACGATAGTTTGGGTCACCACAATTGGAGTGTGTGCTCAAAGGATATGGAACTTCTGTGGAACCACAATTACGGCAGGTTTTCTGGGGAGAACAGCAATTACAAAAGAAAAGAAGAAGACATACATAGCTAAGAAGGAAAGGTAGTTTTGCAGTAGAGTTAGTTGTGATCCTCATGCTTGAGCATACAGGACTAACTGCAATGATCACTGGCACAAAAAGGACGCTCAATGGGGTAAATAAAAAGGCTAGAAGAAGAGAATAAAGTTGGTGAATGGTATTTGTAAAGTCATTTCAGGCATCTATCTGAAAAACTTAAACTTTCGGCATCTATTGACTGGTGGGGAGGATTCCTCCTAATTGGGATGATGTAGTGCATGAGGATGGAATTTCTAATCCTGGGCTCTATTTAAGGAAAGCACTTGTCAAAATGGCTTAACTATGTTTTTTCCTGTATTCATATGGTTCATCTACAAATAAACAAAACAAAGAAATATGTATTAAAATATTTAAAAGGAAATTCTACAGCATGAGTACCCTTTGCACAACCATTGTGAACTTAAATATGGATGGCGCACCACTATTTTTATAATTCCCTAAAAGACGTTCACAAAGACAATGCACAATTAAGCATATGACAATTTATCTCATTTATCAACGCAAAATAAATAATAAAATGTAAAGAACGTTACATAAGGATTAAAAAAAGTCTCACATGGAGAAAATGGTAAATTCAATTTATAAAGAAATATAATGATTCTCATATGCATTGAGGCCACAAGGATATAGACAGTGTATCTTTCGTCTTGAAGATTAATTTTCCTCTCATCATTTTGAAAGTTCTTAAGCATAAATGATAACCTTGTTGATCAGAAATATTCAAAATAGTTACTTGATAATTAACATCCTGTCTTTTTCTTCACTTGATAAGGATGTAGCATGAAGCTGCATGCCAGAAATATGAGAAAACTTGGAACAGAGTACTCACTGAGAGGATAGATCGAAAGTAGTATTTATGAAGGTCTAAACACACTTACAGTAATATCAGTAACAAGCTATCATTTTATGAGGGCAGATTTCTTTTAAGTGCCAGGAACAGAAGCAGTGTGATCTGTGATAAAATATGGAGCAGGATAGATATTCACTTTTCCTGTACGCTACTGGCTGCTACTGAGTTCATCCAACTTAATGAACCAACTGACATCACAGTTGCATTAACCTTCAATAACCTTTACAGGAGACCTGAAAAACAAAGAAATAACTCAGACAAATAGTGGAAGTAATTTTGAAACTTGTAGCATGCTAGAAAAAGAAAATAATACTTCATAGAGTAATTGGAAATAATAATCCCTTGGGCTGCAATCACTTACCCAAATGGGCTTTGTTTGATGGACAGTAGTTCAACATCTAACTGCATATTACAAAGACATTACAATTAGAAGAATCATATCTGACAAAATTTAATCTAAAATACATGATAAATGACTTGCAAATGACTGCTGCAGAGAAATGGAAGCCAGCTTTTGTGAAGAATTTTTTTATAGTTAAATTAAACATCATTAGTAATGATACTCAGCTCTTTGCATTTGCCTTGGACACAGAATCCAAAGATCCATTTATATTAAAGATGACAGTTAAATTATATCCTTAATCTTTACAAACCAAAGGAAAGAATAACCTTCTTACCTCTATTGTTGCATTTGGAGGAATTTCCTGAACTCCCTTGCTTCCATATGCTAGCTCAGGAGGAACGATTAATAAACGCTGCAACATGTTATTTAATTCAAACATATCAAAAGACAGTAAACTATATCCAACTAACAAGACTACTAATTCAGCTTCAAGTATGATAACCAAGGATTCATCTTACAATCAATAGTAAGTGTTGTGAGATATTGAGAGATATTTGAATAATATTCTTAATTAGCTTGATTTATGTAATTAGAGATAGGTAGAGATTTATTTCCTAATTTGTATTGTTTCCTATTCTTTATATATTTGTTTCCTATTTTATATTCATAAAGTTGTATATATAGGACTTTCTACTATCAATGAAACAATCGATTTCTTTTCATTCCTGTTTCTTTATACTAAGTTTTGGTAATTAGTGAAGCCAGCCAAATAAAATTCCACCAACTTCTGTTACAATATGTTTCTTACTTCTCATACAAATCTCTTTCAAAAGATTAGATGGAACGAAAAGTGCCAACAATATTATCACCAAGACTAGCAAATAACTTTTTTCTTCTTCAGCTCATAGTTCAAAGGGTTGTCTACATGAAAATTAGGGGCATGGTTTCGATGAAAGAATAAAAAGAATACCTTTTAACTTACAAAACTCCGATTTTGTAAACTGATAAAACATGAATTGACATCTCTAATCACAATGGATAGCATAACATCTAAATGTTGTAGCTACAACTTATGCAATATATAGTATTTCAAGAAAGGTAAATGGATATTATATTCCAGAAATTGGTCTCACCTGGCCTCCTACACGCATGCCTTCAACACCAAGGTCCAATCCTTTAAGGACATTGCCTGTCTCTGATTGGCCCACATCAAATCCATAAGGCTGCAACAATTTAAGGAAGGAGAAGAACTTTTTTAGGAAAATTATACCAGATGACAATAGACTGAGAAGCCAATTCTATGCTCACAAATACAACTATCCTAATAAATGTTAACACTTCTAGAATAAATTTTAACTCAAAATGTTTGAATAAAATTCTTTAAGATGTTTAAAGTGCAGCACTCGAGACTTACTGTTCCACCTCCAACTCCAAGTCCCTGTCTACTGGTCATAAATGTGATTCCCTTCCATTTGGCAACATAGTGAACCTAAAATAAGTACAATTATGTTAACTATGTCAAGGATACCCAGAGGTAAAAAATAACCACTAAGACAAGACATCTTCAGATTTGAAGTAGTAACCTACATTTCTTCATTCAAAAAGAAATAATATTCCACCACAAATTACAGAAGCCAATTAACCTCTTGTTTGTATGATAACAAAACAATCCAAACTATATTGGCAACCACTGAAATATATAAGCTGAGTGAAACTACAAGATTGTTCCATGCCCTTCCAGTTATACTTACAGCTTTAATCAAATTTACTTATTTGAACATGAAGTATTGTTACTTCAACAGAATCAAAACAATAACATGGTATTATAAGATTGACCACAAAATCAAATATTTGAACTTGTAACCTCACAGTCCTAAAGACTGCTCGAGTACTGCTGAGCTAAAACTCACTGGTTCAAATATTTGCATTTTTAATCTATGAGCAAGATTCACTTTTCAATATAATAGGCTTGTCAATAGGAAATAAGTTCAAAAATTACCCCACTGAGTCATTTACATTTCAAACTAGTTTCCTATAAGTTATTCTGAAATTCCTGAAAATTGAATTTATTATTAAATTCAGATTCACATGAAATGAAACAGTATCTACATTGTAAGCTGCTGACTATTCCAGACTAAAATGGAACAGCATCTTTCCTTCCTAAGGATATTTGTTCAACATGGTCATCATGACTTTGAGAAAGAAGTTTAGGATTTCCATAATTCATTAAATGTAAAAATATTTTCCATTTTAACATTGATCAATTATCTCCAACTTAGTTGAGGTAACTTTTTGAGTAAAAATCCTCAATAATATCAACTATAGTTGTCGGAACTGCAGAGTTTAGGGTTTTGGGAAGCAGATATTAGCAGCATGAAGAATAACATAAAATAAAATAAAATTTAACTGGACCACAACCGTACTGCAACCCGAGATCCCTTCACAGCCTTGATTCCACTCCCAACCTTCAAGTCATAGTACCTGAAGAACATTGTCATCAGAATTTGAAGAAATCCTTGTATGCAAGTAAATATATGGGTAAAATTTTTTTATGAGAAATAACAAATTAACATCATGTAGAATGAAAGGTGTTATTAGACAAAATTTAATCAATTTATCCTATACCACTGCAAGTTGAATTCTTGAAAATCTTAACAATCTCAAAATGAAACTAATACTGAAACGAAGCCTTCAACAGGGAAAATAAACTCCATATTTGTATCTTGTCATGATGAAATGCTTCACCTATATGTAAGATTCAATTGCGAGTAATTTGTAATACTCTCTACTTCCTACAAAAATAGGCTGACTTCCATTTTTCACACGGATTAAGAAAATTTAATTAATATAATCAAAATTTTAAATTTTTTCTAATATATCCCTTCATTAATTTGAGATACATTAGAGAACTAAGAAATGGTAATTCATATTTATTGATAACCAATGCATGTTAAATAAAAATTATTAGAAAACTAAGAAGTCAACTACAATATCATAAAGGAAAATAAAATATAATTTGGAATAGATAAGAAAGGAAATAAAAAAAAAAAAAGAAAGCAAACATATCTTTACAGGTCCGAGGGAGTATTAAGATAAAATGGTACCTTGCTGAAAATTTTTAGTGCAGGAACAGAAAATACAGTGTAAGGAATTGAACTTTATTCGTCAAAAAAAAAAAAAGAAAGGGAATTGTGAACTTAATGTACTAACTTTAGACCATTAGGAAGGGTTGTGAATTCAGTCTCTGGTATTTTAGATGCTCTTAGCTGCAAGGAAACCAGAAAAAAGAAATTTGCAACTCACGAAATATTATCGAATTACATGACGGAAAACTGGTGTCTATTAAAGAAAGTGACTTACAGCTCTTCTACTCGTGCTGACAGCCTCAGCCACATCACAGACATAAATTGCAGCAGCTGAGTTACAACCAACATAGATACCATAGTGTAAATTAGATAATAAATATAAATTAAAATAATTTCACGTAAGGAAAGAATAGAGTTGCTGATTATCAAATGGTACCCAAATTATACCAAGACCGTTAATAGCGTATGAAGAAAAATTCAAACTTTCCATAAAATTTGAACTACAAAATTAAAGGAGATTAGCTGAAAATCATCAGCAAACCAGTTGTTAAGATAGAAGCAATCAATGTCCTCCTTTGCTGGTGGTGCGAAGATAGCGAAATTGTTTCACTATCTGAGGAAGACAATGAGCTGCCACAAGACATCACACTTGAATTCCTGATGGGTAATTTCCTTCCTGCAAATTCAAAAAGTTGATTTCTTTAAAGTGAAAACCCATCTATGCATGTGAATGAGAGACAGAAGCAGAGATTACTTGAAATGAGAATGGAGAGGAGAGGCTTGTGGATTAGGTAAGGGTTCTGCCGATGGCAAGGGAAGAGGGAAAGCTGCATTGGCATTGGGGTTCGTTAGAAATGGCAGTTAGGAAGAGAAAGGGAAATTAGTTAGCTTTTTCTCCCTGTTTTAATTTTCTTCTTGAGAATTTTCTGTGAGAGAGAGATAAGAGACAGAGTGACCGGATAAGTTTGCCAGTATCAACCACAAATAGATCAGCCATTTTGAATCATAAGGATGATTCAGTGGGTCCCACTACCAAGGTGGGCCATCACTTGTTCTCATACTATTATTGATTGGATGTTGGAATAAAAAATATAAATCAAATATAAAAAAGAAAATTGTTGTCAGAGAAATTCATTCATAATCTTGCTTTTATAAATTTTCTCAATTGTATACGGTGTTAGATTACATTTACTTTTCTTTCTCTTGATTATTCGCTAGATTATACACTGAAATTGAAGAAATATTTTGATTCATGCGCTTGAACAAGATCTCCTTGCTTGAATTACATGATCTTCCTCTGTTTCTCTTCTGAAACAGAAAGCTTGCCAAAGCATTTGATTTCTTGCTTTTCTTTTTGCTCCAACTTCGGTTTCATAGCTTCATTCCCTTCCACCCATTTCTTTATCTTGAAGTAATTTTTTCCTTCTTGAACTACTTATGCGAGATTCTTTGTGGGCTAAAACTGAAATTCCATCTTCTTGCTGCTCTAATTTTCTGCAATGCCTAATCGCCATTTCCATTTATTTCAAGCTCCAAATGGTTTTGTTTTTCTTCTTCATGATTTGTCCTCATCAACTCATGCCTTAAGCAAGCATTGCTCCATCTTAAGTATGTAAGTTCTGCAATTTCACTTGCTCTATCTTTGCCTAGTTCTTCCAACTCTTTTAATACCTTACTATATTCTTCCATTTTTATAACTTCTGCATCAATCTGTAAAAAGAGCAAAAAATTGTCGTAAATGTAGATTCTTTTAACTTTAAAAACAAAACGAAAAAGATAAAGTAAAAGCAGACCTTTGTGGTTGATGAAGCAGAATTTTCTGCAGTATCTAGTTTTATGAGAAGTCGATTCTTTTCTTCTTGTAGTGAATTGACAATGCTCTGAAATCCCTCAACTTGATCCTCCAATTTCTTTATAACACTAGACCTTGCTTCTGCAGTATCATAGCATCTCAATATTTCTTCTTCTGCTGCTTAAATCTTCAAATTCTTTTCTCTTATAATTCTAGATTGCTCCATTGTTTTCCTGGAAAGTTTCTTCACCTTCACTTTTAGCAGCCCATTTTTAAGCTTCAAGAATTCAAACTGTTCAACAAGTTTCAGATACTCAACCACCAGATTCTGGAATCTTTCATTCTCAGCGGATGAAATCTCCCTACCCATGAACTCAACATGGGCAGCCTCAATAACCAGCATGTTCTTAACCTCCAATAACATAGATTCCTGCTCTTTCATAGCATAATATTCAAGAAACTGGTTTTATAAATCCAATTCTCTCTTTAGCAACTCTTCAATTCTACATCTTAGCCCTAATATCTCTCATCATCTTTCATGGAATCTATGAAGCACGGACACTTCAACTACATAGCGTGTTGCGTTTTCAATAAGTTTCGGACACCGACACGAAATGTCCTGGACACGTTTTGTAATTTTCAAAAAATTAGAAACACATTTATTTAAGTTAAAAACATATTTTATTCTTTTATAAAACCTAAAATTTATATGTGATATCAATCATTGCTCAATATATGTGATTGTATATCATTTTTATTTAATTCATATTAAAATAATAACTTGTAATTATATTTTTTATATTTATCTATAAATTTATCTCTATATTTTTAATATTTACACGTTCTTTCTATGTGTCCGTGTTTATATTTTTTATAAATCTCATTTTCCAGTGTCTGTATCGATATCTGTGTCCGTATTTATATCTGTGTATACATCCATACTCGTATCCATGTCCGTGCTACATAGCATGGAATTAAGGCCATCAATATCTTTAAATTCATCATTAGAATCAATGGCTTTAAGGCAACATACATTGGATTCCAAGGAAGAAGGATTTGCAGCAGGAATTATGTTTCTTCTAGCTATGATTTAAGCATAAACAAAACCAGCAATAGCATGGAATTAAGGCCATCAATATCTTTAAATTCATCATTAGAACCAATGGCTTTAAGGCAACATACATTGGATTCCAAGGAAGAAGGATTTGCAGCAGGAATTATGTTTCTTCTAGCTATGATTTAAGCATAAACAAAACCAGCAATAGATAGAGCCAAGGGTATGCCAGCTTTCAAGAACAATGGCTTCATCACCTCTGTCTTTGAGCTTTCCATCTTAAATAACAATCAAGCAATGGTTCAATGGAGTAAAGCAAAATGAAATTTGGGATTGTGGGTTGTGAAATTCGATCATCAAAATGTCATAAAACCATGTAAAGATAGAATCTTTACCTTTTGGAGTTGATTTCTTTCCTTCCTTCAGAGGAGATAGCGGCCTGTTGCTTACTTGCTTTTTGACTGACTCTATATAGCACCATTGGCCAAGTTCACATTCATTTTCTTCTTGGTGTGTATTCCTTTTGTAATTGAATTAAATATCTTTAGTGATAATTAATTGATAAAATTTTGGACGAGTTTTATCTAAATTAAATCAATCACTTAATTAGCATATAAAAATAATTTTTATGATTAAATTTATATTCACAAAGTAATACTTAATTTTTTAATACTAATATACTATAATATATTAATCCCTTAGTCATAATAGTACATGAAACTCCATTAACACAAGCAAATAATAATAATAATAATAAATCTTAACTTCTATCATGCAACTATCTTCATTTGTATGCATATAAATAAATAAGGAATACTTTGGTCCATAGTTTAACCAATAGTCCTCCAAGGCAATATTTAGGCATTTTCATTGTATAAATTTAAATATGAATTAAATTAATCTTTTCCTTTAGTGAATAAAGAGAAATAAGAAAATAACGAAAGTAAGAAATATTAATAACATTAAACGAGGGAAAAAAAATATATTAACCGCAAAATCAATTGCCTTCAGTATAGATATGAATTATATTAATTTTTAATTATAAATAAAAAAATCCTTTACTACTAGAACTTCCTTTGCCACTGAATTAATTTTTGGACATTTGGTAGTGCCATTGTTGAGTGTTGATATTCCTTGGTTTGAATTGTACATTAATGTAATTCTTGGACGAAACTTATTGAGGAAAGTACATTACATACTCTTTTTATTAAAGAAAATACTTTTTAGTTCCTATAATGTAATTTGGACTTTTCAATTATCTTCTTGAATAAAAAAATATTTTTACTCTTTTTCAATACTTCTATAATTCTATTCATTTAAATCATATATTTTCTCCTAATTTTTTTTTGACTTTGGACCTAAATTTCCTTTTCACCACTTCATTACATTATTATATTTGAATTTCAATTATAAAATTATAAAATTTTTGAAATAGATGAGATTTATTAAAGCTTAGTATCATGAACTTGTCATACATTTTAATGTATATTTAATAATTTTGGACAATACATAGATATCTTTGCCAAAAAAATATAGAGATATACAAACATATACTATATATACAATGCTATAGATATACGTATCATATATAATTGTTATATATTTTTAATGTATATTTTAATAATTTTAAATAACATATAGATATATTTGTCAAAAAACAAACAAAAGTATACAAAATATATATGATAAATATACAATACCGTAAATATACAAACATATACTAAAGACTATATATATAATTTTTTCGAGTGAGAAGATTGGAAAGTATATGAGTAATGGTTGTGTGACAAATATGAGTAATTAGAGAGTGATTGTGGTATTTAAAAATTCTAATATTAATGAGAAAATTTGCAATTAATAAAAATAATGTATTTTTTCCGAAATGAAATCATTAATTTGTAGAATTAAGGATCTGATAAAGATATGGTCTAGCAATAAATATATAATAAATATATAATTTACCATAAAATTGAAAACTTTATTTTATTTAAAGCTTAATTTTGGTAGTTTTTAATTTATAATATATAAAAGACATTACGAGGATGTAGTTGTGTCAATTACCCAAACTTGTTTGTGGGTTATAGGCTTTTGACCTCGTTCATGGGCTGCTGTGACATGGCCTTTTTTCTAAGAGGAAATTTGATGTTTGATTTATATTTAATTTTTTATTTCAAAAATATCTATATAATTTTTTTATTACTTTTACCAAAATGCATTTTCATTAGTACTGTTTTTTCATATTTGAATTCAAAATAATCATTTTATTATTATCTTGGGTTTTGATATATTTGAAATTTTAAAAATTAGTTTTAAAAAATTTTTACTTTGAAATTTAATCGATATTTTTTTAATAGTTCTGTAAATTTCTCTTTTTCTAATTCTTATATCCTCAAATTTCAACATATAATGCATTAGTAATTAGGTCATTTTTTAGGAAATTACATAATTTTGTTCATTTTTTTGGAAAATATTTTACTGTTTTAAAAATTATATTTTTGCATTTGATCTTTTAAAAAATGCCTTTTTTAAAAAAAAATTAATGTTTTAAAAATATTCTTTTTATATATTTTTTTCACTAAAAAATTCAGTGAGCTACACAGCAGGATAGCTAATTGCACATTCTATAAAAGCAATAAAATTTTATCAATATTATTATATAGTGGTAAAAAAAAAAATTAAATTTGGAACTTCTAATTATTATAAGTGAGAATGTTAATCAAATTATTATTTTTTTTTTCAGATCATGAGTATCTTTAGTTAGTTAACTAGGAATATATACTGAAATTAATTATGCTCTTGTCGGGTAGAATCTCAAGAACAACAAACACTCTTTCATGAGTTTTAAAGTAATTGCATATTCAAAGATCGAACTCAAAACTTCTGATTAAGTTAGAATAGACTTACATCATCTTATTTGTACTCTTATAGGTAATTAAACCACTTTTCAATGAGCTTCTTTTTATATTGGAAATTTTATAGAATTACCAAAAAAAAAAGACTAAATAATTACTACTTTATTTGGAAGTTTTTTTCAATTTTACCGAAAATAATTTTATAAAATTATAACGGTTACAAAAATCTTAAAGTTACTCTAAAATATACTCAGATTGTATATTTATAGAATACTTTCGGTATAACTTGGTCATATTTTGATTCAATTTTAACCAAAAAAAAAAAAAAGAAGAATAAAAGAATCTAGCAACACGAGTAACCAATGCTAACAACACGCCAATGATGGTGTACAAGAACCCAATGGTGCTGTCAATTAATTCAGTAACTTTATACCCTCCTCGTCATTTTGCACCGTGAAATAGTACTTATTGGCGCCGTCGGTAGCCAATGTGCTCATGATTCCGTTAACAATGGTGTTGGTGGGGCATAACACCGTTAAACTTCCCTCGCGATTTTCCCCAAATGTCGACAGAGCTTCTAACGCTTTTGCGAATTGGAGAATACTTTGCAGCCTCACCTTAACATGATTTTTGTCAGATTGAGTGACGGCGCTATTGGTGCTTCAGCTTCAGCTTCAGCCAAATTCAAAGCCTAATTAATTAATCACAATGTCAAATCATCAGTAACTAAACAAATTCTGAGAAAATTCAGTTTGAGCAAGAATTATAATTAATTCAGTGGCAGACCTAACAAAATTGGACATTGATTTGGCCATAAAAGACCATGATTGAGAATTGTTCGATCGTCTTTCTCCGAGAAAGGAGCGAAACA
This sequence comes from Balakata baccata, assembly GCA_949630135.1. NCBI lineage: Eukaryota > Viridiplantae > Streptophyta > Magnoliopsida > Malpighiales > Euphorbiaceae > Balakata > Balakata baccata. The sequence continues at coordinate 18,705 of CATIWF010003314.1, read as the reverse complement.
TAATCAACTTGAATTCGGGACAGCTTTTGAAAATCCTAGTGAAAGACTGGATTTGGTAAGAATTCGGTTCCAAGACAAGCTTGTTTTTAGTCCTAAAAATTCTGTCCCTAGTGATGAGCTGATCCACATGAGATATCCATTCTTATGAACTTTCCCCTTCCGCACATTGATGTATTGATAGATAATACGGCTGGCAATGCAATGTTCTCTTTTATGGATGGATCTTCGGGCCAGATAAAGAGGGCAAGGAAATCGCACGGATTCATTGCGTTGGATTCGTCGTCCTCCTCTTTCAAGTCTGTTATCAGTGAAATAAAATATGATTTTATTAAAATTCAGTGTAAACGCGAAAACAGTACTGATACAAAAAAAAAGAAAGTAGTTCTGTAAATAAAGTTTAAAAGAAGTGATTTCCTCTTTTATATTTACATATTTCAAGAATGCTATTTCGTCCTATAGCTCCAAAAAAAACCCACGGTCTCTTTTCTTTTTCTTCTTTGCGCTCTGGGTCGTCTTCTTGCTCTCTCTCTCTAAACTCAAAGTCAGAAGTTCTTTTCCATTACAAATCACAGTTCGTTTTATTGCTGAGAAACATGTTAATTGAATATGAAAGCAAAATCAAGGAGCCGCCCTCGTGTTTCCAGTGTAATTCGTTCTGCATCTATGAATAGGTGGTCATAAAAGAGGGGTACGTATTTGATTATGATCGGTTTGTGCTCTGTCCCACAGTCACACTATTCTTTAGTGTCATATCTTGTTAAAGTTATGTGATAATAATGTTCTGGAGATGAGTTGTTTGTTTGCTCTCGGCAAATGTGGTAAGCAAACTCAACAGTCAGCAGTTTAATTAGTGTGTATGAATGAAAGAATTTAAGTTACGTCCCAACTATCTATGGATATTAGTGGAAATTTTAACACCTTTACGGTCTGCGGAAGAAATGACTTATAAAAAAAAAAGAGAAAAGAGAAAGGAGGAAGAAGAAGGGAAATTCGGAGCACAGGGCTTGCTACTGCAGCCTCTCACAGAATAGAGACCTCGAGAGGGAAAAAAACTATTTTTTTTAAATGGTAAATTTAATTATTAAAAATCCGAAATGATTAATTATTTTCATGATATAGATAATAATTTTCACAGCAAATAATAATCACGAGTAAGTTAAAAATAAAGCTCACGGATTATATACAAGGCCTTCTTCCTCTTTATACGAGCAGAAGCAACCGATTAAAAAATTAACGGAAGCTTACGTTTATGATTTATTATTATAACACGTTTCTATTTCCAATAATTACTATACTTTCACGTTTTCGTACATATATATATTCCAGTTTTTTATTAACTTTCCTTTTACGTTATTATTAAATATTTTTTATTTATCACTTTTTATTTTTTATACAATTTATTTTATTAATTTATTTTATTTTATTAATTATGAATTATAGAAATATATATTATTTCAAATTTTATCAAATTACTAATTTATTTATTATTAAAATTCATATATAAAATAGAGATAATAAATATTTTACGATCATTTTATTTATTCTCCTATTTTTAATTATCCACATGTGATACACGTAATTTTTAATAATTAGATTCATTACTGTTAAATAAATAATAATATTGTCCAGCAAATTTGTAGTTACTTTTAATTATTATATAATTAAGTTACATTTAATTAAATACTAATAGTTATTAATTGTATTTGATTTTTATATCATATTATACATAAAAAAAAACCACACCAAATAATTATTCGATCTATTAATTATCGTGTTTATTATGATTGTTAATTTATTTACTATATATAAATTATTTTGTCAATTATATTTTTTACCGTGTCTTTCTAATATTTTTTATTGAATTATTTTTTTCTTTTTTTTAATATTAATTATTTTTTATATATAAATTACAGTTATATAGTTCTAATAAAATTAAACTTCTAATTAATGAATTATTAATATTATTCACTAATAAATTAAATTATTAAATAATAAAATTAACTAATATAATCATTTTAGTATTTTTGATAAACTTGTATATCTCTTTTATTCTCACTTTTATATATATATATATACCTCTACAATATCCTATAAAAATGTTAAAATTAAAACAAAAAGACTATACTTTTACCGGTGACGAACACAGAAAGTTTACGTTAGCTAGTGGACGTAACTAAATTTTTTTCTTATATAAATAAATTTAAAATTTTATTATATTAATATTCTTAAATAAATTATTCTATCAAGTCATATCATAATACAAAACTGTATAATAAATATACTAAATAATTATGTTATAGTAAGATTAAAATTTAAAATATCTAAAATTAAAGTCTAAATCATATAAATAAATTATTACATCTAAACAATAAACAATCTAAATTTATTTTATTTTCTTAATTAGTGTGAGAGATTAAGATCCGGCCACAGTGAACTGCCAATTTACGGTTAAAAAAATTTGAACCGATCTGAAACTGCCTAACTGGCGATTCTATCGGTTCAACATTTATATATTTAAAAACAATAAATATTACATTTGTAATTCTTTTAATAAAAAATATGTATTATTTTTTATTTTCTTGTTTTCAACTATATTTTTTAATATACATTTTAAATTATATTAAATTATATTATTTTTTAATTTTATACAATTCATGGACCAAACCGGATCATGGGCAGATCTTCTTGGGCACTTAGAATAGACTATCACCAATTATATTTTTAAATCATTTTGTATTGTATTATAAAAAATTCAACTCTTTATTTTAAGTTGTCTTAAAAATTGTTTGTATTCCAATATTAGTTTTTATTTCACTTCTTATGCTAAATTTTTTTATTAATATATAATTTTCTTAAAATTAACATAAATTTTTTATTAATACTTTATTAAAAAATGAGGAAAGATGAATAATAAAATATTTATAAAAAACTATTTGCAGCTATTATATTTGAAAAGAGAGAATGTTACTTTTAAAAATTATAAATAATAAATTTGATTTTAATAGCATGTTGTAGAGCTGATAATTCATGTAATGTTGTGTCTAATCATATCGGGTCTTATTTCGTGTCATGTCTTATTTCATACCATATCTTATTTCATATCTTGTACACTAGTTATATTACACGAAACTATATATATATATATACATACAATTATACATGAATATTATAAATAATGCTATACAGTACTTATTTATATATAAAATATACCAATACAATTAATTTTAACATAATTTATTATATATTAATATTATAATCGTATCTTAATATGTTAAATAAGTAAAATCCGTTTATGACACAATTTTTTCGTGTTTTAATCATGTCAATACTATTATGATCTATATCCGTTAAACTCAAATTCATATCTAACTAAATCAGTGTCATTTTGTATTGTTTAATAGCGTCGTATCCCAAATTTCCAGCCCTAGCCTGTTGGATATCACAAAAACTCTTAAATATAAATAAAAAGTGAAATAAAGAGGTTGTTGTGAATGATTTTAGTATTTTTAAGTCCGTCACTGACTTTCACTTGCATGAGAGCTTAGAGCATCCCAATAAACTATTTATTTTAACTTTTTTCTTTATTTTAAAGAGCGAATCCATAAAACGATTCTTCAATATTTCTATTTTTAAAATTTAAAGAAGATAATGAGTTTGATTTTCAACATCTAGAAAACTAAATTTCATTTTATATACTACATGTCGTTTAAAACATTCCAACTTTATATGCATATTTTATCTTTTTATTGGTGTATTACTTTTTTCTTTTCTTATAACAAAAATATTTTTTATAAATATTAATTTCTAAAAAATGAAATAAAATAAAGAGTAAAAATATAAAAAATATATTAAACTTGTAAAAAAATTTATTAATTTCTATATTTAAAAATATCTTAAAATATTCTTAATTATATAAAAAAATATTGGTTGCTCTTACCAAACAAATGCATGCATAAAAAACTATACTCTCATTTCACGTGCATGAGAGCAACAAATGCACAATTGAATCCCATCTTCCCTATGTACAAATAAATAGCGAATATAGGCCATACACTTAAATAAAATATCAATAATCCTTAATTGCAATTAATTCAGTAATTGAATCAGATAAAAAAGTTCAAACGAAAAATACATTTTTTTTGTCATTAAATGGTAAATCATTCTTCCTCTCAAGTTTTAAAAAATATTTTACTAGGAGCGTTCAAATTTGAAATCTCTAATTAAAAGAGAATATATTCTTTCTATTATCTCATATTCTATATTAGAAAAATTCTTATGCCATACACTTAAAATATTCTTAATTATATAAAAAAATATTGGTTGCTCTTACCAAACAAATACTCTCATTTCACGTGCATGAGAGCAACAAATGCACAATTGAATCCCATCTTTCCCTATGTACAAATAAACAACGAATATAGGCCATACACTTAAATAAAATATCAATAATCCTTAATTGCAATTAATTCAGTAATTGAATCAGATAAAAAAGTTCAAACGAAAAATACAATTTTTTTTTGTCATTAAATGTTAAATCATTCTTCCTCTCAAGTTTTAAAAAATATTTTACTAGGAGCATTCAAATTTGAAATCTCTAATTAAAAGAGATTATACTCTTCCTATTATCTCATATCGTTTATTAGAAATTTTTTTAGCCATATATAGATTAAGTCAATCATTTATTGACATATATTTAATTGTTTTATTTTTATTGGTAGAAGTAAATGCAATATATATATTATTTAATAATTGAATTAGTTTATAGATAAAATAGTAGGTATAGTCTATCTGAAAATTTATATGCTTATGGAGAATTTTTTTAGGGTAGACGCCTTTAATACGTCTAATGATAAATTTAGCATCTCTAGATGAAGCATTATTATGGGTCGCCAAATAATTGGGTAAAGCTCTCATTTCATAACACTATATTTGCTTATATTTGGCGACAATTTTTATAGAACATTACGATATTTCAGGGAAGAAAAAGATTAAAATGCGTCTTGGCGAATTGAACATAAATATACATGCCAATAATTGTTCAAAATACATGTAAAATAAGCATTACTATTTCACCAGTCTGCATGTGTCACGTTTGAAACCATTTTTAAAAAATAATTAATACATTGAGCGATCATTTGACTTTTGTCTTGTTGTCATTATCTCATTGTGATTATAAGATCATAAGGATGTTGTTGACTCTTGTGTTATATCACTGTATATATCTGAAACTCTAGGCAAAATTAACACTATTTTTAGTTGCAAATGACAATTTTACCCTCTGTCACTTGCTAAATGGAGGCGTTTTCCTGAAATTGACAGTAATTTTTTTTTGGCATTTGTGTGGTCAGTATGGGTCATTGGATGTAGGAAGAAGAAATAGTATGGGCGCGAGTTTGAATTTTGGGTAATTAATCAGGATATTTTTATACGAAATCATCATGTCTTTAAGCATTTGTTTTTTTCTATAAGAATTTATTCATGGAGTCACTGTTTTATAAACAGTAATTTTTGCTTTTTTTTTTTTAATAGATAATTTTAGTCTTTAATTTAAAATAGCTTTTGTCTTCAAAAATTAATATACATATTAGATGTAAACTATAAGTTATTTTAGAGAAATAAAAAATAAAAATTTATACATAACTCTCTATACTCATTTTAGACATTTATCCACTTATTAATGTTACAAGCAGTTATTTTTATTTTCTATAATTTTCTATCTACATTTTGTACAACTTTATATTTATTTTTTCAGTCATCTCCTTGCACTTTTAGAAAAATTTAAAATTTATTTTACTAAAAAAAATTACAATAAATCATAATTTCATTTTTTAATTGTTGATTTCAATTGGTTTTTTTATTTTTTAATTGAAAATGGAAATAGATTACAACTTTTAAAGTTTTATATTACCATATATAAGTTTAACGATTATAAACACTTATATTCAATTTTACAACAATGAATTTTTTTTTTGATATATATATATATATAATTGAGAAATGCGTAAATTATATTATGAAAAGGATTATTTCATTTGAACTATTTGATAAATTATAATTTATTTTAGATTATATATAACTGTTTATATGAATTGTTTATTAATATAAAATTTATAATTATTTTTATTTTATTTATTTTTACACTTCAATTTGTCTTATTTAATTTTTAGATTATTTAATGATATTTTAATTTTTTTAAATCATATAAAAAAATGATCTTTACACAGCGCAGATATCACGCTTGTTAATTACTAAACTCTAAAACTGAACTATAACCAAATCTTTGAGTGAAGTTTAACAAGAAACCTCTAAAAATTGCATTTTAGATCAACAGACTAAACTGTGTTGGGTAGGTAATTAGCTTTAGCCCACGTGCTTATTTCCGGATTTTTTTTTATTATTTTATATAAATAATAAGAATTTAAATTATAACTTTTTACTTTTATTGCAACTATTTTACTTATTTGAGCTAACATGAATCTGTTACTTAAAATAACTTTCTGTAGGTTTTTTTTTCATAACGAGGCACAATATATGTCGATAACTATATACTATATACTGTGGGTAGTCATTCCCTAATACACACTATAAAATATGCTAAATTATTATAAATATTAATAAATGATGATCAAAATATTCAAAACCCAAAACCTCTTACTTTTACAAATGAAAATTTGAATAACAAATTCGTGTTAGCTCAAAAAGATATAAATAACATTGATTTTTTCGGTGTGATATATTTCGAGAATTTCAATAAGAGATGTAAAGTATGTTTTTATATAATTTATAAAATCGTGAATGTATTTCGTAAATTGTTAAGATACTTTTCCAATCGGCAAAAGAATTAATTAACATCTTATTAATTCGAGTTTTATATTTGTAATGTATTCACAATTCCACATCCCCAATATAATTGTGAATTCGGTTCAGATTGAATAGTTATTATCTTATTATCAATTTGAAAAATAATATTAATTTATTTAATTAAGAGAATCCCTAGCAATCTTTTTAATCTATTTTCTTATTATATTATAAACAATTAACTCTCTATTTTTACTTCTTTTAAAAACTGTGTAGTCAAATAATATATTTTAATTTTTTATTAATAAAACTATTTAGAAATAAAATGAAATGTGAGAATAAGATATAAAAAAAAAACAAAAAGAATAAAAAATTAATAAAGAGATATTTAAAAGCCATTTTTCACTATTATATTTAAAAAGATAGAATGTGACTCTTAAAATAATTTAGGGAAGAAAATAAAAAATGAAAAAAATAGGGAGATTATTTGATGAAGATTTTCTTATTTTGATTCTTTATATTCGAAAAAAGAGAAAAATAAATAGATTGTTGGAGATGTTCTAAATAATTAATAAAAAATAATACACCATTTAGGTAATTGGAAACTAAGTAAGGGAGCCATTCAAGAGTTGAAAAAATCTCGGATCTGCTTACTTAAAACGAAGGTAGAAGTAGATTGGTTCAAATGAATTGATATACTATGAAATAGAACAAAAAAAAACAAAAGAATTTGATTAATTCAAATTATAAAACTTTAGAACAATTAGAAAATTATAAAAATAATTTTTAATAACAAAAAACTCAAATGTACAAGTTTGTTATTAAACTATATTGTATTGAGTGAATCATTTCATCAAATTTAATTTAAAATAATTAAGTCATTGTACTTTAAAATTGGTGTAAATAAATCCATAAATTACATTTCTTAAAGCGAGTCATCTTTTCACAATACTAATTTTACTCGAACGGTTAAAGTTAATAGTATTTAAGGTTAATAGTTATAACGAAATAATAGTTAAGAGTCTAATTATATCAATTTTAAAATTTAATAATTTAATAATTTTGAATTAAAATTGAAAAAATAGCTAATTATATATTTTATGAATTAATTTATCATAAATTCAACTCAGCTGACGGAAAAGGCAAACTGACTCACCCAAGGTGCAGTCACTGCCTGTGTGCCCCTCATGAAGTGCAGCACAAATCGATTCAGTAAATTTAAAATGGATATAATAATTTAAAAAACTTAAAAAATAATTTTTTTTTTTTAAGACAAAGTATCCTCACTTTCAAACTAATTTTTTCGATTCAAATTTCGGATAAATCGATTAAAAAAATATTTGAATTTGAATAATTTAATTATTGTCCTTTTTTTAGAAGAAATTTCATTTTTGTCTTAAACTGGCACATTTTCCTATGTTGGACTGTTTTCAGTTGTCAGAGATTCCTAAATCATCGCACCTTACACGCGTCACCTTCTGTTTTCCACACACGACACCTTCTGCTTCCTTTTGTATATAAATCAGAAAAGACGTGGCGCAACAAAAATCAAAAACCAAAATTTCAAAATAACGGCTGTTTTGTAATATAATATTTGTCATTCTTAATTTCACTAACACCATATATTTTATTTATATAAATTATAACAATATATATTTTTTAAAATTATTATACTTCTAAAATAAAAATAATAATTATTTTATTTTATAAATATTTTTAAAATAATAAATTATTATAATTTATATAATTAAAATATCATTAATAAAATTTATCCCTAAATAATAAACGATATATACCAATATATGGACATTACGTTATATTTTTTAAAATTTAATTTTTTAATTATTATTATTTTATTCTATAATTGATATGCTTTATAAAAAAAAGTTGAAAATAAGAAATACAATGCGAAAGTTCTCTAAAAACTAAAAAGAGTTGGATCTTATATTGATCATTCATTATCCAATCTTATATATATTATAATATCCACATGATTATTGGGATAAATTATATGCAAGATAAATTTATTCTATAATAAAATGAAATTGAGATAGACAATACTTCTCGATGTATTGAATATTGTATTATATGTATTTTTTTATAAATTTAATTTTAAATTTTGTTTCTGATTGTTTAAATTTTTAGGGAAAAGAAGGTGTTATTTTTTCTCTTATTAAATTAAATATCTATTTACTTATATAACATTATTTTATAATAAAGTTGTTTGACTTAATAATATCATTGTGACACTGTTATAAAAAATTATATAAAGTAATTTTTAAAAATAAAAATAATTTTTATTTATTAAATATATTATAAATTTTGTTATTTATTTTATGTTGAAATGAATAATTTTACAAATTAATTTTTTAAATTTATGATGTTGATTGATGGTATAATCCAATTTAGATTGATATTACTGCACTAATGCAGATATGCAGTCGTGGACCAAAGGAGCTTGTAGGGGGTAGACCATCTACACTATTCTTAGTTTTCTTCGGACCTCAATTTAAAGAGTTTTAAATTTTCTAAGTTTTCTCATCTTTCTCTTTATTTATATCATTCCGTAAAATTTATATTATTTATTTTCAGATTTAAAAAATATTGTAAAATTATAAATAATATTTTATTATTTATTATTTCTCTTTTTTATTATTTTTTTTTTCTAATTTTTTTCTAAATAGTTTTATTTATAAAAATTTAAAATAGAAAATTAAATAATAAGTATTGTTTAAATACAAATAATTTTTAAAACAAATTAAAATGTGAGGAGTGAAATTTTTATAATATAATAAAGAGTGAATAGTTTCCTTACCTATAAAAAATAATAAAATATGATAGGTTTTATTTTTTATTTTTTTAATTATATTTAATCTCTCTCTAAAATTATTGTTTTGTCTTGATTTTTTAGCTTTTTTAATCTTTATTTTTTTTATTTATCAAATTTTTCAATTTTTTTTATGAAGTTTTGTTTCCTAAAAGAAACAAAAAATTTGTCCCTTCTAAATTTTTTTAACAATCATACAGTGAATAAGATATTAACTAAAGGAAAAAAAAGAAAAAAAATGCAAAATAATCAAATAAATTTACTAAAAAAAAAAAAGATCGATAATAGTTGAATAATCGAACAAATATATATTCTAATTTTCTATTTCTACATTTAAAAACTGATAATTCGTATTTTACATATGTAAATGTATCATATTGTTATTATGTCAATTTTTATGTGCCATTTTATGTCATATAATCCTGCAATACAATTATATATATATATAATTACCAATAACTAAAGTTAATATTTTATAAGTATATATTGATTTTTATTATGTATTAATAATTTGGTATTGTATAACATATATAAATATATTTATATATGTACAAAATAAAATTTATTATTATAATAAACTTTAAGCATTTAATTATATGTATGATTATTTTACTAATTTATTAATTTTTATTGACATATATTAATATAATTTATTATAATAGAATATATTGTAAATTTATTCACATAAAAACTTATATATATTAATATATAATTAAATAATTTAATTATCTAATATTTCATATATTTTCAAATGTTTTACTTATTAGAAATAGATTAGATATATTTATATCGTATCGTGAAAATTATATATTGTATTATATCGTGTCACTTAATAATATTGGATTCCAAATTGTCAACTCTTAGCCTCTCTACATTAAATTTTTGAATCCACGGCTGCCGATACATTACATGTACCAATTATCATTAATTTAAAACTATGCCAACAACTCAACAGTTACCAAATTCCTCTTGCTTTTTTTTTATATATATTCTTAATTTTTATATTAACGAGAATTATGAAAATTAAAACAAATCATATGTTATAATAATTTTGAAAATTAAACTAAAAGTAGCAAATTATTAACTCAACTTTTAAAAAATTAATGAATACAAGAATTACTTATTTTTTTTATATTCCCACAAAAATGAATTTGTTTTTTAATATGCATTAAAAATTAATTAATATAATTTAATTTGTAAAATTTATTTATTTATTTTAAAACGATTTTATATTAATTAAGAGTATATAAAAAATATATAAATGATAATTCATATTTAATAAGAAAACAAAAAAAGATAATAATTACAACTAAAAAAAGAAAAAAAAATTATAATTTTGGATAAATAGAAAAATAAAAATATAATTTTGAGATAGAAAAAAAAAATATTGATGATATGTCATGGGTGATTACATTTACGTATAAGTAAATTCTTTATTTTTTTTTAGCAAAATCGGTAATTTCAACTATTCCAAAATTTATTATTATTATTATTATTAGATAAAATATTTTTATTAAAAAAATTAGTTAAAAACACTGTGGAACTAAATTAAAAAATAGGAAAAATAATAAAATGATTTTGGAATTAAATTTATAAGACATAAACCATAAACAATTTATGTGTTTTTCTTATATTGCTCACTTGACAGATTTTTAGTTATATTTGTCTCTCTGAATTTTTGGATTTTATTACCATAGATAAAATTTTAAAAATAATATAATTGGTTACAATTTAATGATACGATAGTAAATTTTATTAATTCATATTTCAATTGTTATATCATTAACTTGTAATTAATTATATTATTTTTAATGTTTTTGAAATAATAATATGATATAAAAATAATGTTTATAGAGCATGACTAAAAAATTTGACAGATAACAAAAAAATATTAAACATTATAAAACCCAACCTCATTTTTCCTCAATTTTTTTTAGCCACAATCTCTCTGAAGTGAGAAATAATTTTTAGTTATTATTAGTCTTAATTTACTTATTTATATCTTTTTTTCTTTCAATTTATTTTTAAAATAAGTTGTTTTTTTTATATAATTATATTTTATTTATTTTTATTTTTTATGATTTTATCATCTTTTTACAATGTTTTATTTTGTCTTTTTGTTATGAAATTTTATTTATGTCGTTTTGTTGTGATATTTTTATATATAGATAATTCAAACAAGTAAAATATTTTTGATTTAACATAGATAACAAATCATAATATAGCCGTCAATATATTGTAAAATTTAAATTATAAATATTATAGTTATTATAATATTATTAAATTTATAGATTTTAAATCGATTTATTATACTATTAATCTGAATTTGTTAATTTAAATTAATAAATTTATTTGTTTTTTGTAAAAAAAATAAATTGACGGATTGAAAGGTACATATGATTTAAGCCAAGTTATAAATACCTCAGAAAACGTAGTTTTAGACTGAGCGGATTCGCAGCCTGTGGTCCTGTTACTGAAGACTAAAATTAGAAAGAGCGCCCTTTTGTTTTTCGCTTTCTTCTCTCTCTTCCCTTCTCTATAAAGAAATGGAGGCTCTCCGCCTAACGCCACCCCAGTCGCCGCTCCTCTCCCAAAGCCGTCGTTCTGAGTCGGCGAGGCAGACCTTTTCCCTCTCCCAAAAGACTCTTCCCAAGCTCTTCATCAATGCCACCCTTTCCAAACGGGCGGCGGCGGAGGTCTCTCCTATGCCTACGCCAGCTCGTTTTTCACCCACCTCCGCCACCTCCGTTACTGTTTCTACTCTGGCGAAGAAACTTTCCCCCAATTCTCTCCAGTACCCGCCAGGTTACCTCGGGGCCACACCTGACCGCATGGTTCCAGATGGGACAGATAACATTGTAGATGCCATGGAGTATTTGACTAATATATTGTCGTCTAAGGTTTATGACGTGGCGATTGAATCTCCTTTGCAGTTAGCTCCCAAGCTGTCTGAGAGATTGGGAGTCAAGGTTTGGCTCAAGAGAGAGGACTTGCAGCCGGTAAAGCTTTAATCTTTTCGAATTACTGTCTCTCTGAGGGGTTAATTTTTTCTGTAATAACTGAACTTTACCATAAAATTATAAAACTCTTTTTAGTTTAAAAAAGGAAAATCATAATTTTTTTTTGTAGCTTTCATTAAAGTCGTTTCTGCTCAATTTTACCGGAAATCTGATGTGCAGCTTACATGTCACTAAAAAAAAAAAAATTTGATCTGATTGATGATATGTAACTAGAAATCTAAAGTAGCAGTTAATATGCCATCAGAAAATTGATAGCAGTGAATTTAACAAAATAAAAATATAGTTTAATGATTTTTAAAAAAAAAAAATCGTAATTTTAATAAAAAAAAAAGTAAAGTTCAAATGACTATACATAAAAGTAATCCCTTTCTAAGGAGTTTGTTTAATGCAATATTTGTAGTTTGCTCACTCAAGTTGAAGTTATTATTGTGCTTTATGTGTCTATAATGTGAACCATTGATTGTTGCTGCAGTAAATTCTGAGTACTACATGGAGTTAATTCATGAAATGTAGTGACTTCTGGTTTTTGGCAGTCATTTTAAGGACTAAGCTTTTTCTTTTTTACTTTTAGGTATGCTAGAATTTTGAATTATGAGCACATTTTTTGGATTATTGGACTTAAGTGTTCGTTAGTTAAACCTTTTACATTAATAATTCGAATAATAAATTGATTAAACCTTTTACTGTTTGCTTTTATGTGGTTCTCAGGTTTTCTCATTTAAGTTACGTGGAGCTTATAATATGATGGCAAAACTTCGAAAAGAAAGTTTGGAAAGAGGGGTTATCTGCTCTTCAGCTGGAAACCATGCCCAAGGTGTTGCTTTAGCTGCCAAGAAACTAGGTTGTGATGCAGTGATAGCTATGCCTGTTACTACTCCTGAAATCAAGGTACTTTTTTTTAATGATTCAATAATGTGCTGTATTTATTAATTAATTGCGGAATATTTTCTCTTACAGTGGCAATCTGTTAAGAGATTGGGTGCAACTGTTGTTCTGGTGGGAGATTCTTATGATGAGGCACAATCATATGCTAAAAATAGGGCCAAAGAAGAGGGTCGAACATTCATACCTCCTTTTGATCATCCAGATGTTATCATGGGACAGGGAACAGTTGGGATGGAAATTGTGCGTCAAATGCAAGCGCCAATGCACGCAATCTTTGTACCTGTAGGGGGTGGTGGGCTAATAGCTGGTATTGCTGCCTATGTAAAGAGGGTTAATCCTGAGGTCTGTCAATTGTTGTGCTACATTTTCACTTTTGAGTACCATTTTTAAATTATTTATTATATGTAGGTAAATTTAGCGATGTCAGTGCTGCTACTATTTTCTGCATATTGTTTACAGGAGAAGTTTTGTAAAGTCTTGGGACTTTCAATGTATGAATACCACTAACTTCATTCTCAAAAGGCAGGTAAAGATCATTGGAGTGGAACCCTCTGATGCAAATGCAATGGCATTGTCCCTGCATCATGGTGAGAGAGTGATTTTGGACCAGGTTGGAGGTTTTGCTGATGGTGTGGCTGTTAAAGAGGTTGGTGAAGAAACTTTCCGTTTGTGCAAGGAACTTATAGATGGTGTGATTCTTGTAAGCCGTGATGCCATTTGTGCCTCAATAAAGGTGAGGTTTCTTTCATATTACCGAGTTTATGAATCTCTTTTTAACTCTTAATGCATTCATGATATCTAATTGTCATTAGTGGGTAAGTTAGTTATTAGTAAGCATCCAAGCATCCTTGCAAGAACATAAAAAAGGGAAGTTTAAATTGTATTGCACAGATAACAGCCCGCACACATCAGCATTGTATGTGACTTTATGTTGGCATAATATTCACATCAGTAACAAGAAAGGTGGACGTTGAATTTCAGCACTTATTAATGATAACAGGGAACAGTGAGGTGTTTTTGGGGTTTGCCTTGGCACCCTGCTTTGCGCCTTACTTTGGATTACTATAGCATCTGGTGAATTTGTATTCCCTTATTAAATCCATGCAAGTGCGCATATAACAATCAAAATGGTTGAGAGAATTATTTGAGAGAGAGTTGTTCCTCTCATGGTTTGACTTGGGCCTCTGTCTGCTTTTCAACTTACTCTCATTAGCTGCAATATTATATCTTACCAAACTGCATTTTCCTTGAAGATATGTTGGTCACTGTGAAAACTGGCATATACAAACAAGATAATTGTCATTATTTCATGAATTGCAGGATATGTTTGAGGAAAAAAGGAGCATTTTAGAACCAGCAGGTGCTCTTGCACTTGCTGGAGCTGAAGCATATTGCAAGTATTATGGCCTTCAGGGCAAAAATGTTGTGGCAATAACAAGTGGGGCAAATATGAACTTCGATAAACTAAGGATTGTAACTGAACTTGCCAATGTTGGAAGGCAGCAAGAGGCTGTGCTTGCAACTGTCATGCCAGAAGAGCCTGGGGCATTCAAACGTTTCTGTGAACTGGTTTGTCTTTATATATTAATCAACTTCTCTAATGGAGCATTTGTTTTATTTTGTACTGAAGATAATTTGGATGGCAGGTGGGACCTATGAATATTACAGAGTTTAAATATAGATGTACTTCCGAAAAGGAGGCTGTTGTTCTATACAGGTTAGTTTGATGGATAATTGGTTAGGAAAATCCAAGTCATTTTTGATATAATTCAGCATAAAATTTTCTTCTGTGTGACTGATTGTTACGTCAATACCACCTATGATGTGATAATTATGTTACAGGAACTTATCTTTTTACCGTTTTATAAACTGATAGTGAATACTATTTCTTATTTGATAATAAAACATCAAAAAGCAGCAGCACTTAATTAACCTTCTGATATTATGTGCAGCGTTGGCCTTCACAAAATTTATGAAATTGAAGCATTGCAGCGGCGGATGGAATCTTCTCAACTGAAAACATATAATCTTACATCAAGTGACTTAGTGAAAGATCACCTGCGTTATTTGGTAATGTTATTTTCTGAAATTATTTCTATGATGATTGCTTAGATATGTCTATCATAATTTATGGCTACTAGCTGACTTTGGATGTTTATTGCGTATGCTTCTCACTTTATAAATTGTTCCTGCTAATGTTACAGACAGAGAACAATGGAGTTATTATCTTCAACTATCCTGTAAATACTTTTGACCCCACAAATAAATAATTTCGCAAACAATGAAGGCTCAAATCATGAATAATCAACCAACATATCCTCATGTTATTGAAACGAGAAATTAAATTCTCAATGTCATCTCTAACCTTTAAAAGCCATTACATTATCAACCATTCTAATAATCTGATATCCTACAAATGGAATCTTCATATGGCAAAATATTACTCGTAACAAAAA
Source organism: Balakata baccata (assembly GCA_949630135.1). Taxonomy (NCBI): domain Eukaryota; kingdom Viridiplantae; phylum Streptophyta; class Magnoliopsida; order Malpighiales; family Euphorbiaceae; genus Balakata; species Balakata baccata. Next base: position 2,719 of record CATIWF010003314.1, on the reverse strand, counting down.
ATTAAAAAATAGAAGAACAAATGTTATACTCAACAAGGAAAGTCTAAATGTTTTATTTACATAAAACATAAAAAAAAAAATATTTCTCAACCATGTGTCTTCTTCTGTCGCTGTTTCCCAACTTACTTTCTTTCTTTCTGTCCAAACTACAAAACTCTCTCTTTCAATCCAACTCTCTCATCTTTAATTACTGTTGATCCCCAACATTCTTCTCTCTCACATCAATTGCATCTCATTCAAAACTGAGTAGAATAATTTCACCTCACTAAAAACAACTCAATCTCAATTTTAACGCCACATCCACCACAATTTCAACCATTACAGTTATTATATTGCTTTCATAGCTGGAATTTTGAATTGCGGATCATGGCACAGAGCTCTCTTCCCTGCAAAGCTAATTGCTCTCAGATGGTTTTACTGTCCTCCACAGCTCTGTTCCTTCAACTATGCCATGGAAATATTTGATCAACTTGAAGAGAGTAAACTGAGTTACCTCAGCTCAAGAACAAGCAAGGTATTCAAAAGCAATTTAGTCTCTTTGCCTAAACAATCACTTTCCTTCTTTCATCCAGTGCTGAAACACTTCATGAAAGAAAGGCCAATTAATTAATATACTTCAAATGTGGTTTATAAGGAACTAAGCTATGAGATAAAGAAATGGTTATAAATGTAGAATGGAGAGAAGATGGTTGGGTTGGGGGGGAGGGGAGGGGAAGATGCAGCAGTGAAGGATTTAGCCTTTTTTTTTTAATTGTTTAATTTAACATATTATTCTTTCTTCAAATTTGTTGAATGTAATATTTTAATTGTTTAATTTTGTTTTTATTTTCTGGCCAATTAGTAAGAGACGTGTTCTTATTTTAAAAAGCAACGAACAGAATCAAAATAGTTCCTTTTAAAATTTTTTTTCCTGCTGTCCATCTTCCTTCCTATCCAATTTAAATTTTAAAGTTCAATAGTCTCCCAAATCTGCTCCTCCACCTGCCCCACTGTTCTAAAGAGATGAAAAATTATCCTTTCTGCAAAACATAATACCAAAACAATTAAAGTAAAAAAGGATCTTGTTTCCTCCTTCCTCTATGGACAGCATGTTTGTCTGGTTCAGTTGGTAACCAACCTCATTGGGTCAGATAATACATGATCTATTTAGTGAATGGATTGGATATGAGTTTTAATTTTAATACTCGAGTTGGGTACAGGTAATAGCAACCTCTGCTCTTTAAGTGTGCTGTGCTATAGTGAGGTTTGAGAGAAGGGATCTTGAATCCACTTTTGCTAAGTCATTAAATATTTCTACTGGTGATAAATACTGCAAGAAAGGCATATAACTCTACACAAACTTGTATGTTGCTTATTTGTTTCATTGGTACAACGCCAAGTTGATCTATTATTTATCTGTTACAGATGGGTGGCAGATTGAGAGTTCAAAATGAGGTTCTTTGTCATTTTGTTTTCCCAGAAAGGCCAGGTGCTCTTATGAAGTTCTTAGACGCATTCAGTCCATGTTGGAACATTAGTTTGTTCCATTACCGTGGGCAGGTTATTTTCCAAAAATCATTCTTTTCCGTAGACTTTACAAATTCATTTGTTATTATGTTAAGCTGTTCCTCATGTAATCAACTCACAAGAGTTTATAATTCTTGGATTTCCTCTCCGACAGGGTGAAACTGGTGCAAACGTACTGGTTGGAATTCAGGTTCCGGAGAATGAGATGAACGAGTTCCGTAGTCGTGCCAACAGTGTTGGATATGATTACGTCCTGGTAACAGATGACGTTCACTTCCAGCTTCTGATGCATTAATGGGAGAGGCTCTTTGATGTTTATGTTGGACTCGTATATCCTGCGCAACTTTCTCAGCATTCCCAACATTGCGGAATCTCACCATCATTTCTGAAGAATTAAGCCTGTATTGGGATTTAGTAAAGAGGGGAATAGTGCCTTTTTTCTTTTTCTTTCTTTTTTTTTTTTTTTTAATATATGGTTATGGTTATTCATGTACCTTGAATAAACAAGTGTTGCTGCTGTATTGCTTAAGGTTGTACTAGTTTTCATTTAGCCGTAATAGAAATATTTTGTGCTGCAAGGTGTCACGGGCCCACACTTGGAACCGTGTGGCACTCACTTGGGTCGCGTTCAAGCAAGTTAGCCAAGAGTTATTCCGCTAATTCTGCATATAAGGGACATAGGTTAGATTCGGGCCAACGACTGAATAACCAATAACATTTGCAAGCATGGTACGATAGCATAACCAAAATAGCACATAAATACAACAAGCAATCGCATAACCATGGCATCACATCGAATAGGTATAACCACATAAAGAAAGACACATAATGAGTAGAAACCGAGCAAGCATTTCATTAATATTCGATTGACTATTACAAAGATGGCCAAGCCATTATGCAACATTCTTGTGGGCAGGGGGGCAACCCACAAGACGAACGGGCCTGTCAGCTATCCGATCTGAGCGACAAGTCCAACTGGTGACTAGTCACTCCCCCCTAAAGAGCATTAGGGGCATGTTGGGACTTGGCAGGAGGAAACATCAATATGTTCCACCCATCACTCCACTTGAAATTGTTAGAGATGTGCCCAAAAGGCAATCGCCTCAGGCACTTAGTGTACACATTCATAAAGGCATTCTTTCATTATATTAGTATTCATTTGCATATGAATTGATATAGATCTTAAACTGATTAATGAAAGTCCATGATATGA
>CATIWF010003287.1:0-31458 GCA_949630135.1 Balakata baccata | reverse complement strand
GGCCAAAATCAGTTGATTGCATTTTTATTGGTTATGCACATAATAGTAGTGCTTATCGGTTTCTTATGCATAAATCGAAAATTTCGGATATTCATAAGAACACAATTATAGAATCAAGGAATGCGTAATTCTTTGAACATATATTTCCTTGTAAGAGTTTGAAAGAGGCGAATTCATCCAAGTGACCTCTTGAGGCTATTATTGAAAATAGTCAAGATCAAGCTCATGATGAAAAGCTTGGTTTAGAGGATGAGCCTATTGAGATAGAGCTCAGGTGTAGTAAAAGAGCAAGGACAAAAAAGTCTTTTGGACTAGATTTTTTGACCTACTTATTAGAGGCAGAACCTCAAACTTATAATGAGGCTATAAACTCTTCAGAAGGTCTTTTATGGAAAGAGGCTATTAAGAGTGAGGTTGATTCCATTTTGCATAATCATACTTTGGAATTAGTGGATTTACCTCCAGGATGTAAACCATTAGGATCCAAGTGGATTTTCAAAAGGAAAATAAAAGCATATGGTTCAATTGATAAGTATAAAGCTAGGCTTATGATTAAAGGTTACAAACAAAAGGAAGACCTAGATTATTTTGATACTTATTCCCATATAACTAGGATTAATTATATAAGAATGATTATAGCGATTGTTGCATTGCACAATCTTGAAATATATCAAATGGATGTAAAAACTGCTTTTCTAAATGGAGATTTAGATGAAGAGTTCTATATGATATAATATGAAGGGTTCATTGTCCCAGGACAAGAAAAGAAAGTATGTACATTGGTTAAATCACTATATGGTTTGAGGCAAGCAAGCGCCTAAGCAATGGCATGAGAAATTTGATAGTGTTATGCTCTCTCGTGGCTTCAAAATCAATGAGTGTGATAAATGTGTTTATGTCAAAAACATGAGTGACGGTTATGTCATATTATGTTTATATACTCATTGTTGGTAGTAATGACAATATGGTCAAGTCTACTAAGGATATATTAAATTCAAAGTTTGATATGAAAGATATGGGACTAGCAGATGTGATTCTAGGAATTAAAATTACTAGAAGATCAGATGAGCTGACCTTGAGTCAAACTCACTATATTGATAAAATACTTGGTAAATTCAATAAGAATGATACCAATATTGCTAGAACCCCATTGGACTTGAGCCTCCATCTATTAAAAAATAGAGGAGAAAGTGTGTCTCAAGTATAATATGCATATGTGATTGGTAGTCTTATGTACTTAATAAATTGTACAAGACCAGATATTGCTTATGCAGTAAGTAAATTAAGTTGATATACGAGTAATCTAGGGCTAGATCACTAGAAAGGAATTGTAAGAGTACTTAGGTACTTAAGGTATACTCGTAATTATGGACTGCATTATACCAATATCCTACTATACTAGAAGGTTACAGTGATGCTAATTGGATTTCTGATATAAAAGATTCAAAATCCACTAGTGGTTATGTATTTACACTAGCTGATGCAGCTATGGCTTGGAAATCTCCTAAACAAACTATTATAGCCAGATCCACAATGGAATATGAGTTTATTGCATTAGATAAATGTGCTGAGGAAGCTGAATGGGTATGCCATTTCTTAGAAGATATTCCAAAATGGAAAAATTCCGTGCCACCAATATGCATACATTGTGATAGTCAATCCGCAATTGGAAGGGCACATAGTAACATGTATAATGGTAAGTCTAGATATATTCTTCATAGACACAATACCATTAGGCAATTGCTCTCAATAGGGGTTATCGCTGTTGATTATGTAAAATCAAAGGATAACATTACGGATCCGCTAACCAAAGGATTAAATCGAGAGCAAGTTGACAAATCATCAAAGGGAATGAGACTTAAACTCAAAAAAGTATAATAAGTCGATACAAAGGAAAATCCAACCTAGTTGATTGGAGATTCCAAGATCTAGGTTCAATGGAACAACCTAATTGTAAAGACATAATAAGATCACTGTGGGGGATATACTAAGTGAATATTGAAAATAAGGTTAAGTTATGCTTTTAATGATACATTTCTGTAAAGTATCACCTATGTAGGAGTGAAGTGGGGCAGCTTCAAAGGAGAATGTATTAAAATTCAATTCTCCAAAAACAGAATGTAAGCTCAAAGCAAACTCCTTAATAAGGAGATTTAAAGGTGAAAAGTGTGTGGGATTTTATCCCACATCACTAAAAATTGAAGTTGGACTTGTGTTTATATATTAAAATGTATTCTTACATGGGTAAGAAAAGTAGAATGAAAGACTCTCTCTCGTGCGCTCAGGCACAGGGAGGGTGCAAATTCATAGTCCGGGATGGGTCAATGCGTAGGTACGCGACCTGCGTACACTAATGTCGACCCAAAATCTCGTGGTCCTAAACAAGCCCAATTTTTACAAATTATTTTTTATTTTTGGAAAATTTGGCAATACTCCCATGTTGATCCATACGGCTGGCAGTCTTCCACGCCCGTGTGGATCCACACGGCTAGGCCACTGACACGCCTGTGTGGATCCACACGGTCGTGTCATTGTGCCTGCCGGGTGAGCAAGACAGATCTATACACCAGTGTGGATCTACACATCCGTGTGAATTCTGTTCCATAATGGACTTTTGAGCTTCATGTTTTTTAGAATATCAATTTATGATGTTTTAAAGATTAATTTCGCCATTATTTGAGAGTTATAAAGACATTATTGGCAGTTTTTAAAGGAAATTAATCACAATTAATCCCATGTCTTCTCCATCTAGTATAAATAGGTGGTTTATGCTTGAATTTTTAAGAGTTTTTTGAAGAGTTTACTTTGCTTCTTCTTGAAGAGTTCTTTCTTTCTTCTTCTTCTTCTTCTCAAGTGATAGAGGATATGACAAGTTAAAAATTCGCTGTAAGTAGGTGTTGTGTGTTCAATAACTACTTGGACTCTGTTGTATCCTGGGAGACAAATGCCGGTTATCCTAAACACCAGTGTAGGAGGCGAATTTGTCTTAAAGAAACTGTGTGCTACACATGCCTCATATTGGTTTTCCATTTCTAGTTTTTGAATATTGAATTAACATTTCTCCTTTTTATTGGTGTTGTTTGCATAACAGCCATTAGGGTTAAGTTTAGAGATGTCGTGGAGATGTAGACAGACTTTTAATTAATCAGTGTTTTGGATGTTCCAGGGCAAGTATCAAATAGATCTCGACTATTTGTGTTTGATGCACTCTTGATGTTCTTTTTAGTTCATTTTTTTAATAATGAATTTTCTTTTCTTGTGTTTATGGTGCTGCTAAGTTGGTGTATTTTTTATATGTAATATAATATAAGAATTAAATATAATTAATAATTAATAATATTTAAATTAATTAGATGATAACTAAAATTAATTTGTATGATATTATTATTATTTAACAAGATAAATCTAATTATTAAAACTATGAATGGGGAGGTAAATAAAATATTGTAAATTACCTTTATATATAACTTTTAGCAAATTAGTGGAATCTACTATCTAACATATATTTTTATAATTAATTATGAATAAAATATTCTAATAAAATAAAATAAAAAATATGAATAAATTAATAAATTAATGATAAATATGCACGTATATAATTAATTATGAAAAACATTAATAAAAAAATTATGCTAGTTTAATAAAATACCTCAATATACTCATTCTACAAAAATGCTCTTAGCGCCGTGGACCTTCAAGCACTGTAAGCAACTAGTAGCTCCTAGAAGCACACGAAGCAGAAAAATATAGAGGGGCGACAGAGAGAGAGAAAGCTAGGGCTCCTCACTTAGTAAGGAGAGAGAGAGAGGAGATACAGAAAGAAGAGAAGAGATGAGTATATGGAACTACGTGGTTACGGCTCAGAAGCCTACCAATGTTACCCACTCTTGTGTCGGCAATTTCACTAGTCCTCAAGAACTCAATCTCATTATCGCGTAAATCCTTCAAATTTTCCCCAATCTATCTCTGTTTCTATACATTTTTGCAATATTACTCATCGTGTTTTTTAATCATACTTCGTTTTATTCTATTAGGGTTTTTCCTTTGTAGATTCTGAGGATTGTTTCATTTCCATTTCATTGTTCATTGGATTGCTCTTGCTCTTGCCTCAGCCTTGTTACTGAATTACATTAACTTTTTAATTTGTTCTGCTTATTGAATCAACTGCTCTTTATGACTCATCTAATCACCCATCATTTGCATAACATAGCGGATATGGAAACAAAGTAGTCGTGTGCAGTTTTAGCTCAGTAGAAACATTAGCGTAGGATCTTTTAATTGCTCGGGGATGCAACTCTACTAGCAAACTGCCATGTGAAATAGTTTTTAGGCATATTTGTTATGTATAAATTGTGAAGCTTGTATGTCGCTTGCAATATTGAACGCAGTTAATTAGCGTGTCCTTTGTTTTTTCTTTTGTATGCAGCAATTTACGTGAGCTTATTTGGTTAGAATTCCGGATTCTCTTAGAAATAGGATGCTAAGTCAATGGATGAACAACTTCGTGTTTGGCAGGCTGAGTCTCACAGAACAATGCGATACAATAAGGAATTGGATGAAGTCTGATATTGCAAAATTGAAATGTTAATATGATGGAGTTATCTATATTTGATATGATGAAGGAGAAGTGGAAAAATTGAATTTTGATTAAACTAACTAAATTAAGGCTTTTCTTTTTGAAGAGATACTATTGAGAGGGTAAATCCATTATTAATTACATATTCTTTCTGCAGAACAAATAGTTAAACATAACAAATGTGGTTAAGTGTTTTTTTTTTTTTTTATGTTATTATTTAATCAAATTTTGTAATATGATTATTCAAACAACATTTTTTTTAATCTATAATTACCCTTGTAACCACAAAATACAAATGCAATATATTTCATTCATTACGAGTTCAAATAACGACCAAACAATTTTAATTGTAATGTACATATTCTAATACAGTGTACCAAATGTATAATTATAACTTCCTGACCCTAAAATACCAATGAGTCACACACTAAGCATAGCAATTATATCAATCGAACATTTTTTTTTTTTTGGCTTTTTTCAACACTATAGAAATAGAACTAATAGAATTCGAATTAAACTGCACTGCAGCATATTTTGCCTTGTTAGTTTTTAGTGACTTAGTCCCTTTTTTATTAATTTTCATTTTTCTGGTATTTTAATTCACTCTCCATATATCAATTCATTTGTAGTTAAATTTTGTGCTAGCAGTACCATGTACTTAAATGGTTAGCTGTCTACTTACAGTTGAGTATGCTTTCAGGAAATGCACTCGCATTGAAATTCATTTGCTCACTCCTCAAGGATTACAGGTAACACATGTTTTCACTATGTCCATTTGAATAATTATTTCTTAACTGTTTTGTTTTTCTTTGCTTTTTTTTTTTCCTTTATGCCGTCCCATTTAGAACTGAAACATAAAAATTTTAAAACTGAGTAAAAATTCCTCTTTGCAGCCTATGTTAGATGTTCCAATATATGGAAGAATTGCAACACTTGAACTATTCCGCCCTCATGTGAGTGCCTGCATTTATTAATTTTTCCCTTCCTATAGTGTTATGTTTATTTTTGGCTTATTTTGATTGCATTTTAACAGGGGGAAGCACAGGATTTTCTATTTATTGCCACAGAAAGATATAAATTCTGTGTTCTTCAGTGGGATGCTGAGACATCTGAGCTTATTACAAGGTTTAAGCATTAATATAAAAAGTGTTTCACTGATTTATTGATTGGCTATTAAATATTAGTGCTCGTGCATCCATTTTAGGCATTTTACATCTTGGAAGTTATTTTTTACTTCTTGTGGGAGCTGGGAATAGTTCCAAGTCTTAGTAAGCTCATATAATGAAAAATTGTGAATCATATTTGAGTGGTTATGCCATTCGTGATTTGAAGTACTATGTGTTTGATGTGCTATTGGCTATGCCACTGGGAAAACAACTATTTGGAGAAGCCTTGTCCTAGTCAATGAGTGGTTAGTTGAAGATATTAGGCTCATTTGTTTTTACTATCTTCATTTTTCTAGGAATTGCTTTTTTATTTTGGAAATTGAGCATATTGGTTTATTTATAGCATAGTTTGGCCTTTTGTGGCAATATAGTTCAACATATTTGAAAGAGTATGTCCCATTTTAACTGTATTGTTTTTGAGAAACTCTTCAGAGAAAGGAAAAGAGTAGTGTCTTCCCCTTTTCTTATTTATCAGAACTCTTTTGGTCTTTAGTTATATTAGATTTTTTTTGCTTATACTTAACTGTAGCTGGACTGGAACTGTCTATTTCTAAGATTGTATAGTGTCTTTAATGAAGGTAGGAGATTTGGTGGTGTGCTTGTGAAATTGATGAGGGATTCTCTTAGATGAGGATTGACAGATGATAGATAATTCATCCTCAAGGAATAGCATGTATGAATATTGGTGTGTGATTGGTTGGACACTTTTTTCACTTTTCCATTTCCTGGGATCTTTACCTTGGAGGAGTAAAGACCTGGAATTTGAATGATATTCTTCGAGTTTCTTATGAACTAGATTTCTTTAGGCATTTAAATGAATGTGGAGGAGATAAGGAAGGCTGATCAAAAGAATGGAAAATGCACGAGAACTATTAAATTGGTTAAGGCCTACCTGGTACCTACATCCTTAGTCATGAGAAATTTGGGGAATCTTGGTTTTCTATATAATAAGTTGTGAATATCAGTAATTGGAAAATATATAAAGGTTGAAAAGTTATAATGAAGTTGTGGTCATTGTTATTGCTTGTTGGTGTCTTTTCCTGCTTCTCAGCTGCCATTTGTTGTAAGGTTTTTCCTTTCATTCTCCTTCAGGTTGGCATTGTACCGTTGGTAGATAAATTTCTACTTTTTTCTTTTAGACTAGCCTCATTTCCTGTACTCTGTGGATGCTCTCTTCCATCTCATATCTTAAGATGTTGATTTGTCTTTTTCCTGCAGAGCAATGGGGGATGTTTCAGACCGTATAGGTCGTCCAACAGACAATGGTCAGGTAATTATCAGACTTCTAATCCTATTTCAGTCAATTGTCAGTTGCTTTGGCTTTTGGAAGTGTAATCAAGGGTAGTTTCTTTTTTCTTTTACTTGGATTTTCATGTGTTTAACTTCTCATTAAAGCACACTTCATTTTCAGTACTAATCGCTGTTGCTTTCTCTTTTGTTTCAGATTGGTATCATTGATCCTGATTGCAGATTAATTGGACTCCATTTGTATGATGGACTCTTTAAGGTACATAATTACAATATTGCAAGTTCCAGTTTAACTTTTCAATTAGAGCGCTCTGTTATTTACGTATGCTTTCCACTTTATTATTACCATCGTAGCCATAAATTACTATTTCCTCAGGTTATTCCTTTTGATAACAAAGGCCAGCTCAAGGAGGCTTTTAACATAAGGTACATGATATTCTGTTGTCTATGTTGATGTGCACACTTTATCCAAACTGCTAGTTACCTTGTAAAATGATAAATTAGTGACCTTCGTGTGTAGCTTTATTTCAAATATATAGAAGTAATGTTGGATTTGCTTATATTTTATTTGTTTATAGAAACATGCAAGTTTTTTAACTACTTTTTTATTACTTGCAAATAATGATATGAATTAAGTTTTCAGCTGTTGAAGATTTAGTTTAATTATGAATTGGGGCTGTTGACAATTTTTATAATAATGGAGCGCTGAATTTAAGTGTCATTTAAAATGTGGGATTATCAATTCTCTGATTGTTTGTGGAGAAAGTTTTGAATTTAATTTCAACGGAGTTTCCTGTGGAGCTCCGGGGGAATTGTTCATGGATATTTGTGGAGAAGGCTTAGATTTTAAATTTTAGTTGCAGCTGGACTGATGCTATGGTTGTGTGCCAACTGCCAATGAATTGTAAGGTTTAATTGTCATAGTTCAACAGTTAAATGAGCTCCATGAAAAATGTTATGAAGATTCATTCTGAAGGAAATAGATTTAAATTTCAGTTGCAGCTGGACTTATGGCTATGGTCATGTGCTGCCAAATCAAGTTTTTTGGATGATAGGATCTCTTTTCTGTGTTTTGTAGCTTCTTTTTTAACCCTTTCCTTTTCCTCTAGAGATGCTTATTATATGGCATAGTTGTTAAAGGCGAAAAGAGCACCAAGACGATAAGGGCTCTTATCGCTTAAGGTGCAAGGCAAGGTACACGCCTGACGAAAATAAGGCACACAAAATAAAATGAAATAAAATAAACCTAAATCTCATATCACAGCATAACACCTACATAAAATAAAACCATAAACTTAACTCAATACCAAAGAAAAGCAATTTAAAAAGCATAATGTTTAATATGCAAAACAATAAAAAACATGCACAAAAGAGATAATAAAACTATAAAAGTAAAATATAGTCTTATAAATAGCTAGAAGTCTTAGGAGGTGTTTGAATGTTGAGTGTTCCAAAAGCAGATTTTGAATTTTTTTGATTTAATTAACTGATTTTTTTAATTTTTTATAAATTGCTTTGTCCAAACCTACTTTTGGAAAAATCATCTATTTATCTGTTTTTACCAAAAGCAGTTTTCAAAACTAAAAAAAAATTAAAAATACAAATTTTTTTTTTGAAAAGCGTTTTTTTGAAACTCAATGCCAAATAGAGCCTTAGTCCTAGAGTAAAGTAGTACTGTTATACTAATATTATAGTATGTATTGGGTGGTTTAGACATGCATACATATTTCCATCCTGGGTCACTTCTAGTATTATTACTACGAGGTGCACTCGAAGCACCAGCACCAGCACTTGCCTCAACCTCTATCAAGTATTAAACTGTATAAATAAACTATTGCATAATTTTTCAATGAATAAAAATCATAAATACTTCATCAATCATGCAAAATATCACAAGACACAAGCACTGTTATTTTCAAATAAGATATCTTCTTTTCTTAAAAAAAAAATTTAGAAAACTTCTATAATGCAGAATAAAAGCTCAAGACGCACCAAGGCGAGGTGCCGAGGCAAACCGAGGCGTACACCTTAGTAAAATCGCCTGCCTTTGGGCTGCTCAAGGCTCCACGGCCGCCTTGTGCGCCTGGCTCCTGAGGGGCGCCTTTGACAACTATGTTATATGGTTGACTTGGTCCTAGCAAATAATATTGTCTTCCATTGATTCCAAAACCAAATTAATGTTGACAGCTTTCTGATTGTAAGAATCATGCTGATTTTGCCTCAGCAATGCTGAGTAGCAGTGTTCCTGGTTGTGATTGTGTTTAAGATATAAATGCCTTTGGTCAGCTTAAATGATAAGTTTCAGTCAAGAAATCAAAAGCCTAATTTCATACTGTATAACATCAAGTTTATTTCGTGCAAGTTGATTTTGTTAGCTAATAAGTTCTTGTTTTATCTGTTTAATCCCTCCTTTAAATAACTTCAATTGTGAGTCTACTAGTCTAAATAATAAATTTTATGGTGTCTTCTTTTCAGGCTTGAGGAACTTCAAGTTTTGGATATCAAGTTTCTCTATGGTTGTTCAAAACCCACAGTTGTTGTTCTTTACCAGGTGGCCTAGTTTTTCTTTTTGTAACTCTATTTTTTCAAGGGCCCATGGGTCCTTGGACTATCATTTTTTGGACAGTTAATTTTTAATTTTATAGCTACAGACTGAAGATTATTAGATTAATTTATGACACTCCGACATCAGCTAATAAAAGTTATCTAAATCAACAAAAAGTTAAAATTATCTGTTATATGTCAAATATCCAAATAGTATTTAGAAGGCATAGTAGAAAATCTAGCGAATAATAAGTGCTTTGGAATGTGCTAACATGCTCCTAAGAAGTGCTAAAGAAGCAGCCATTTCGACTAGGACCATTACATACAATTGCATGTTCCTATTTTATTCTATGTTGATGGTCAGTTGGCTCATCTTTGTTGACCTTAAGTTGTAGCCTTTTTAATATATTCTTCATATTTCTTTTTGGTTCCTTCAATTTTTATTTTATTTACTGCTTTGGCTGTGCTACTACTTGGCCCTTCTTAAAGTAAATTTATAAACAATTACAAGAAAGATTATAAAGACACTTCCTGAAATGCTAGCATTGACCTTGTTATGGTATCCGATTACTGAATGCCAATGGTTCTTTGTGGATGAGATTTCTTGTTCAATCATGTAGTTATATTGGGTAGAATTGAATGGACAGCCTTCTTAGTTGTCACCATTGTTTGCAGGACAATAAAGATGCTCGTCATGTTAAAACATATGAGGTTGTGCTGAAAGATAAAGATTTTGTTGAGGGTCCTTGGTCTCAGAATAATCTTGACAATGGTGCTGATTTGCTAATACCAGTACCTCCACCTCTCTGTGGTGTTCTTATTATCGGAGAAGAAACAATCGTCTATTGCAGTGCCAATGCATTTAGAGCAATCCCAATAAGACCTGTAAGTTACTGACATTTTAAGAAAAATATATGCGACTCTTTTTTGTTTCTTTTGAAAATTTTTTTACCAATGTTTGATATGGACTTCTAGTCCATCACAAGAGCATATGGAAGAGTTGATGCTGATGGTTCAAGATATTTACTTGGTGATCATGCTGGGCTCCTTCACCTTCTTGTTATAACCCATGAAAAAGAGAAGTAAGTGATCCTTCTATGACATTCTAATGATGCACATAACATGACGGGGAAGTTTTCTTTTGGAAGGAAATGATAAAGAGTAACCATCTGAATCTTCTAAAAGAATGGGTACCCCTTATATTGCAGGGTCACTGGACTCAAAATTGAGCTCTTGGGAGAAACTTCAATTGCATCTACTATATCATATCTTGATAATGCAGTTGTTTATATAGGTTCAAGCTATGGAGATTCACAGGTATGAGATGCCATTAGCATATTCTAGTGTTCAAATAATAACGTCTTGAGAAATTATGTAGTTACTGTTATTCATCTGAGAATAGGTATGACTCGGGTTTTAACTATGTTTGTCAAACATAGGCATTACAAATATTAGTTAGAGCACTTAATTTGGTAATAATTAGATTGGGCACAATTAGTGATATAAGTCATAGAATGTATTTCACCGGCTTTAGGGCAGAGGTGGAGTTGGAGACTTTCTCTCCTTATCACTGAGAGCTATATGGAATTTTGAATTTCTTTTTTGTGTTTTCTTTTGAAAACTGTCAACTTTGATATTTTTTGCTATTTTAGAAGGCAGTAGACCAATTTGTGCCCAAATTGTCAATCAGATGCCAACTCCATATCTGTTGACTTGAGTTGCTTTTGGCCTTTGTAAGAATTAATTGGAAATGTAGATATGATGTCTCATTTGATATTTTATAATTCAAATTCAATACTTTGAAGGGATTATTAACAATATTTGACGGTGCCATGCAGCTTGTGAAGCTAAATCTACAACCTGATGCTAAAGGTTCATATGTTGAAGTCTTAGAGAACTATGTCAATTTGGGACCAATTGTTGATTTCTGTGTGGTGGACCTTGAGAGGCAAGGCCAAGGTCAGGTTGTAACTTGCTCTGGAGCATATAAGGATGGTTCTCTTCGCATAGTTCGAAATGGAATAGGAATCAATGAACAGGTCGGTTATTTTAATAATTTCATTTTGAAATTTCATCTGATGTTTTGGAAATTTTATCTACCTCCATATGTAATTTAGGCATCTGTAGAGCTTCAAGGTATCAAAGGAATGTGGTCATTACGATCATCTACTGATGATCCATATGACACCTTCCTGGTGGTCAGTTTTATTAGTGAGACTCGTATTTTGGCAATGAACCTTGAAGATGAGTTAGAAGAAACTGAAATTGAGGGTTTCAATTCACAAGTGCAGACTTTATTCTGCCATTATGCTGTCTACAATCAGCTTGTGCAAGTAAGTTTATCTTTTCACCAATACCGAAAATTCCCAATATTTTTTAATAATTATTTGTCATCCAAATGAATACTTTTTTTTCTTAAAATATTTTGTCTGAAAATATGTCATGGAACATTTATTTGTAGTTTACATCAGTGTTTTGTTCGGTTTATGCTGTCTTAACAACCACCTGGCAGGTCACATCAAGCTCTGTGAGACTGGTTAGTTCAACAACAAGAGAACTGCGGCATGAATGGAATGCTCCTTCAGGTTATTCAATTAATGTTGCCACTGCTAATGCCACCCAGGTTTGTTTCCCAGAATTTCTTTTAGCTCTATGATTGTATGTTTTGATTACCTGATTATGGACACTGGACTTTATCATTATCTGGATTTTTAGTGCCAATATCATTATATATAACTCATCATCGTCATCATAGTCATAGGCAACATGTCAGAAGATGGGGAAGAACTAGAAAGCTTAAATACATTAAAAATTTGCAAAATAGCAGGGTGTTTGAGAGGGTGGATTACTTGGCACTTCAGAGTTGTTTGCAGTAGGTGTCTGGCATGCTGTGACTGATTCATGATCTTCTTCTCCTTGAACATAGTAGGTTAGCAATTTGAGTTAACATGTTCTGTCAAAAGTCAGCCATTATATTATAGGTTGATTAGAATGTTCGAGGTAAATAATTGGAGGAGGACATTATCCATTTGTTAAACAAATTATTTTGGATGATATGTGCTCTCAGCTTAACTTATTAACTAGTCAGGATGTGCTTTGACTTAATTCAACCTGTTCAACTCAGTGTGGTTAATGAATATGTGCATAATTTGACAGTGTTTTCCATAGTAAACTCTACTTTGTCAAGTTGAAATTATAGAATTTAATTTGATCGTGTGATGAGAACAAAATACAATTAAAAAAAGTAACAAACAGACAATATATATATATATATATATATATTTACTTATTTATGTTATTTTAAATTGCTTCAATCTTAACTACTAAAATATGTACAAATGAGTTATCATTGATATATTTCTATGCAAGAAATATATGTTTCCGTCTGCTTTGGGAAACAACTAAACAAAATCCCGCTAAACATGCAACAAGGATAATTCTGTCATCTGTATAATCATAAAGGCTTCTGCAGAGGTGAAAATTTCAAGAGCAAGTAGTGTTAACATGAATGGAAAACTGGGAGGCAGGGGCATTATGCAAGATAGAAATTTCTGTAAAGACAAAGAAAGAAATTAGAGAAATATTCCTGATAAAGCCAAATATCTTCTGCAAAGTATGATAGATGTTTTATCACTGACTTCATATTTAACAATAGGAGAGAGAATAGAGAATACCCAGGACTTGAATTTCCATGGGTTCTCATGTTAAACAGTTACCTTTGCCTTGCTCTTGATAAAACTATAAAAGGGGATTGACCTTAAAAAGAAAAAAAAAATGTGACAATCATTTACTGCTAGGGCAATGGTCTTAGATACCAAATTGTCTACCTTGAGATTTAAAATTCCAAACTTGTTTCGCGTGATTCCCCATCTGAAAAAGGCCCTCAGCACCTTTCAATCTTATTCGCTGGTTGCGCTGGGATTATAAACAGAGATGTACAGTGGATTAGGTTGGCAAGCTTGACTAAAATATTTATACTGTAAATTTGGTTTAATTTGGTTTTCATGGATTAACATGTTTTCCTAAAAACAGTTGCCAATGCCATGGCTTTTTGCTTTCTCTATTATCTAATTGCTTATTGTTGTTTTTATTCAGATTCAGTAGGCTATAGAATTATCAAGTAATTTCAATGTTGCATCATTTCTATGCAGGTTTTGTTGGCAACAGGAGGTGGTCACCTGGTCTATTTGGAAATTGGTGATGGAATATTGAACGAGATAAAACATGCTCAGTTAGAGTATGAGATATCATGCCTTGACATTAACCCCATTGGTGAAAATCCCAACTTTAGTCAGTTAGCTGCAGTTGGAATGTGGACGGATATAAGTGTCCGGGTATTTTCATTGCCAGACCTAAATCTCATAACGAAGGAGCATCTAGGAGGAGAGATAATACCTCGTTCTGTTCTTCTATGTTCCTTTGAAGGGGTATGTTTATACTTGAACATCTTACACTTTCAGTATTGTCTTTGTTGATTTGTTTGCTTGGGTCATAATCCTCCTAAGTCTGAAATTTTATTACATGCACAAAAGGCTTATTGATTTGCATTGAGCATTGATCTCTAGTTGATGGGGGAATTGGGAAAAGATTATTCTTTCGAAGTTACTGTTCAGAAACACAATTGCGGAATTTGATTGTAGCCTGTATGCCACTGATTGAATCTCTGGGGCTAAATATGTGGATCAAACCAGATCATGATAGATCTGGAAACTTGATTTTTTGTTATTCTATTCTCTCTCTCTCTCTCTCTCTCTAATCTTTTTTTTGGGCAGTCCAAGTCTTCTAGACATGCTGTTAATCATACCTTTAGTGATGCTTAACACTAAAACTCATGGCAATTTAGGGTTATGGGAAACAAAAATGTCAAGTGGAATGATAGGAGTAAAACAATGGGTTATCTTTACTTAGTTTCTCATCCTTGTCTTTGACTGTGAATTTTTTTTGCACAGATACCTTACTTATTATGTGCCCTTGGAGATGGGCACCTGTTGAACTTCTTGTTGAATTTGAGTTCAGGTGAGTTAACCGATAGGAAGAAGGTGTCTTTAGGGACTCAGCCTATAACACTCCGTACTTTCTCGTCGAAGAACACCACACATGTATTTGCTGCATCAGATAGGCCAACTGTCATTTACAGTAGTAACAAAAAACTACTTTATAGCAATGTGAACTTGAAAGAAGTGAGCCATATGTGTCCTTTCAATTCTGCCGCTTTCCCTGACAGGTGAACTTTTCTCTAGTTTTCATTTACTACAGCAATGCAGTATTTACATGATCATATCTGTGATGAATTTTCTTTATGGTTCTATTGTTACTTCTTAAAACAATGGCCATTTTTACATGATCATATTATTGTAATAAATTTCTTTATGTTGCATGTTTTACTGTGAAATAGCCAAGCTGCAGTACTTTGTAGTATAGGTTCATAAGAGCTTCTCAACATTGTCTGCATATGTGAGTCTAGTTCTTCACAATTTATCTAGAAGTTTGGTGATTCAACTAATTCAGTAGTTGAGGCAAATGGTATCTCCATTATAATTTTCTGAAAAATTATTCACAAATTAAAAGCTGATTGTATGCCGGACTATAAATAAAATGAGATTTTTGTTTCTTGGCTCCAGTTCATGTATTAGTTGTAATGTTAGAGTGTTTCAGGGTCTGCACTCATCTTTTCTACTGTGAAGGAGGGTCCACACACCTTGCATACTGAAGAGCACAGTTAGAAACTGTGTTCACCCTACAAATCTCCACAAGAATCAGACCATAAAATAAGACACCTAATTGGAGTTGGAAACCCCGGTTTGCCACCAATCTACTATGTGATTAGGCTTGGGATAGATATGATAAACATGGAGATTATAGTCTCTATCAAGCAGCTGTTTGTTACTGGGAATAAGAAGTGGAGCCTGGTGGCGGATTATTTTCTTGTAGTGCAAATTGTCAAGAGTTCAAAAGCAACCTTTTCTATTTAAAAATGTTTTTTTTTTTGGGTGCAAATCAGGAGTGGTTGCCTGGTGGTGGATTATGTATCTTCTAATGCAGATAGTTAAGAGTTTGAAAATCACCTTTCCATTTAAAACTGGTAGTTGAATTTTGTGGAATGCAAGTAAGGACCCTGAACTACTTGCAGCTTTTTTAACAGTAGGATGAGAACTGCTATGTTTTAAGTGAAGGTTGTGTAATTGCTTAACAATTTGCTACTAGGGCAGTGAACTGCTATCTACATATTAATTATAAGCTTATTGTAGTAAGCATATTATGGACATGTTCGGATGTACCAGTTTGGATGTGACAATGTGACAAACTATTGCCCATTGCTTCTGATATTCGTCGTTTGCTGCTTTTATTACTGCAGGCACAGAAGTGCATTATATTTTTTGTGAAAGAAGAATGATTCTATGCTTTTCTTTGTTATCAGAAAATGGTTGTCTACATTCTCAATTTGTATTTACGTGAATGATGCTATAAACATCCAAAAAAAAAATTTTTTTTTAAATAATAATTGAACAAAATCAAGAAGTGAAAAGTGCTACTAAGTTTCAAATGTGAAGGAACAAGAATGTCCTTTACATCAAATGAAAGAAAAAAGAATATCGGTAGAGATTTATCCTGCTGATTTATTGTTTCACAAGTGTTTTTTTTTTCCTGGAAAAAGAATTCAGTTTTTCACCATTTTGTCATTTGGTGCCAACAGTCTTGCAATTGCAAAAGAAGGTGAGCTTACCATTGGCACTATTGATGATATCCAAAAGCTTCATATCCGCTCTATTCCACTGGGGGAACATGCTCGCCGTATCTGTCATCAGGAGCAATCTCGTACCTTTGCCATTTGTAGTTTGAAAAACCAATCTAGTGCGGAAGAATCTGAGACCCACTTCATTCGGTTGTTGGATGACCAAACCTTTGAATTCATATCAACCTACCAACTTGACCCATTTGAATATGGCTGCTCCATACTTAGCTGCTCCTTTTCTGATGATGGTAATGTGTACTATTGTGTTGGGACTGCTTATGTTTTGCCGGAGGAAAATGAGCCAACCAAGGTAAAGGGCACATTTATTAGAACTATAGTTTTTCTTCCGAGTCAAAACCCTGTTAAGCCTGCTGATTTGTAATTATGTTAATTTTTCTTAGGGCCGTATATTGGTTTTCATGGTTGAAGATGGGAAGTTGCAGCTTATCACGGAAAAGGAAACAAAAGGGGCTGTTTACTCATTGAATGCTTTCAATGGCAAACTGCTAGCTGCTATCAATCAGAAAATCCAGTTATACAAGTGGATGCTTCGAGATGATGGTTCCCGTGAGTTGCAGTCTGAATGTGGACATCATGGGCACATACTTGCCCTCTATGTACAAACTCGTGGAGATTTCATTGTCGTTGGTGATCTGATGAAGTCAATCTCTTTGCTAATCTACAAGGTGAGTTAGAAATCCCAATTGAGCTCAAATACATGCCAGTATATTTTTTTTTGTGTTGTTTTTTCATATATATTTTTTAATTTTTTTAAAAAAATATTTGACGACTCAATTTCCTTGCTTGACACAATTTGTTTTTTGCCTGAAGCACGAGGAAGGTGCTATTGAGGAGCGAGCTCGTGACTACAATGCGAATTGGATGTCAGCTGTTGAAATTCTTGATGATGACATCTACTTGGGCGCCGAAAATAACTTTAACTTGTTCACAGTTCGGAAAAACAGTGAAGGTGCCACTGATGAGGAACGAGGTCGTCTTGAGGTTGTTGGTGAGTATCACTTGGGAGAATTTGTGAATCGATTTCGACATGGTTCCCTGGTGATGCGTTTGCCAGATTCTGATGTGGGCCAAATCCCAACTGTAATTTTTGGTACCGTCAATGGTGTAATTGGGGTCATCGCCTCACTGCCTCATGATCAGTATATATTTCTGGAGAAGCTGCAGTCGAACTTGCGGAAGGTGATCAAGGGTGTTGGAGGGTTGAGCCATGAGCAATGGAGATCATTCAACAATGAAAAGAAAACTGTAGATGCTAAAAATTTCCTGGATGGAGATCTAATTGAATCATTCCTTGATCTCAGCCGAAGTCGGATGGATGAGATTTCCAAGGCAATGGGTGCTTCGGTGGAGGAGCTGTGCAAGAGAGTGGAAGAGCTGACAAGGCTGCATTGATATTCGATACTTATCCTGCTCAGTTTGTTTTTGGGTTTTGTTATCCTGAATTACATGTACTAACCATTTCGTTTTGGTTTTGAATGTGGGGTTTCCAAGTGATAAAATGGTATCTTGTAGGAACCCATAAACTATGTTTAGTGTAACAAATATTTAATTTTTATCATGTTGATAAAATTTCTGAACACTCGTCTGTGTAGGTGGTAATTCAGAATATTCAAAGTTCAAGGTAGTTGTCTATTTCAGGTTTATTTCAATTTCAAAGCAAGAAAGCTTGCAAAATAAAATTTTCCCATCTTCCTTTTTTTTTTTTTTTTTTTAACTCGGCTCAGTCTGAATAATCAATTAAATTGCCAGATTCTTGTTGGCAAATGCTCATAATTTCCTCTGTCGATTTTCCTTCTCGTGTATTATTTCAATCATGTACATATAAATTGGTAATGGTAAGAATTATCCCGTGAATAGTCTCAAATGTAGAAAAGGAAGAAGTGAAGCCTAGAGAAGGGGAATCACAGAAGCAATAAGGCATCAGACCCAACACCAACTGTAGCAAGAACGGCAACATGCATAAATAGGATGAGTTCGTAATAATGATACATAATTCAACTTGAAAAAAGAGAACATGTCATTCATCTCTGTTCATTGTCTAACACACAAAAAAGGGAAAATGCATGTTTTGCTTTTCCTTTAAACTCATAACCCAATTCAAATTTCATGCCCAAAGTTATACCAACTCATTCAAAATTCCCGTTCAAAACTTCATCAATTCATGCTGCACCAACCCATTCAATAACAAAATAACAAAAATCGGGTTGAATTTTACCAACGGTATCTCAATTATGTAAATTGTAACAATTCAGTACCCCAAAAATTATTTGTAACATAAAAGTACCCCAATTATGTAAATTGTAACAAATCAGTACCTCAAAAATTATTTATAACACAAAAGTACCTTAACTTTTATTTTATAATTAAATAGTATTTTTGTTTTCAGTTATTAGGGCTCGTTTAGCATTGTGTTTGGAAAAAACGCATTTCGGAAAAATAATTTATATTTTTAACTTTTTTTAGTATTGAAAACTGCTTTTGATAGACAAATAAATAGATGTTTTTTCTAGAAGCAGATTTGAAAAAAATAATTCATAAAAAATTAAAAAAAATTAGTCAATTAAATCAAAAAATTCAAAACATGCTTTTTGGAACACTTAACAACATTCCCAAACACTCCTTTGGTCTTTCTAACATATGTATGACATAAAATATCCAGATAAATTTTAATAAAAACAAAATTAGTTATAATATTCAGTCAGCAAATTAAATTGAAATTTATCTGATGTGATTTTATAACTAATTTTATTTTTATTAAAATTCATCTGATGTGGATATTTCATATTACACTTATGTTACAGAGATTAACAGTTAAAGATAGAAGTACTATTTAGTTACAAAAAAAGTTGAAGTATTTTTGTGTTGTAAAATAAAAATTGAGACATTTTTATATTACAAATAATCGTTAAGGTATTGAGTTACGATTTACATAATTTGAATATTTTTGTATTATAAATAATTTTTCAAATACTGAGTTATTACAAATTATATAATTGGAGTATCATAAGTGAAATTCACGCAAAAAAATCGATAAAATCCTCAACTCAGAAGGAAATTGTATATGTAAAGAAAATGCAAGAACATAAGCAATAAAAGAAAGGCACTGACCATGGTGTATCAGTGATCAACAGCGACATAAAAAAAAGAAAAACTCCTAGTGAATCCAGCGCCGGTGAAACACGGTGAGTTTTAGAAGCTAGGAGCGGTTTCAGTAGCAAAAGCAATTCTGTGCAAGTTTCATTTAATAATTTTAAAAAAAAAAAACGCCGTTGCCGGGGATCGAACCCGGGTCACCCGCGTGACAGGCGGGAATACTCACCACTATACTACAACGACAAGATGACACTATCAAGTTCATTTTACTATTTATACCATTTTGCACTGATTTCCTCTAATTCAGAAAAGATTACACAAGCATTTCCTTCTCATCTCCAAATCTTTCGCTTTTTCTTTCTTCATTTCACCAGTCTTTCAACTCTTTGTATAATGATCTTTTATAGGGTTTGAATCATCCATTTCAAAAAAGAAGTGGGATGAACTCATGGATTGAATAATTACAACGTACAGAACATCGATTCAGATTATCCTCATTTATGTGAAATATCAAATCTTCACAAACTATGTAACAGCTAATAAAAATGAGATAGCTATTAGAGCTATCATGCTTCCAATTGTTGGACATTTAGAAGGTCAGGAAATCAATGGTGAGAGCACTGTTCTTAACAAAAGCACAAAGAGAAGATACATGTGTAAGCAGTTTGCAGTCTTAAAGTTGAGCTGTGCTTCTCACCGAGGACTCTTTTACATTAAACCGACTCTGTTCAGTATAATTGAAAACACAATAATATCTTCCACTATTAACAATCTTATTACTATTTTGATCTGCATCCTTGAATGTCACAGAGAACTTGGCCAGACCCATGTATTAACTGGACAGCTCTTCAACCTAGTGCCTTAGTTCATCTCACTCTAGCAAATCTTGGTCAATTAACTTTCTGATGCATCACAGTCAACTGCAGATCTGCCGTGGCTGAGGACAGCCTCAAAGGCCTGAGCAGAAGCACTTGAAAATCCCAGTAATGCTTGAAACACATTAGGGAGCTCTGTTTTCAGGTTGCTAAGAGTCATCAGTCTGGTTGCCTGGACTGCATTCAGATATTTATTCTTCTCAGAATCCACCCGTTCTTTTAAGGCTTCAATTTTGGCCCGCTTAAGTGACAAGGGATGTTTTGGGCTCAAATCAGATTGCACGTCTCCGGCAGCAAGGCTCCAGTCAACCTTTTTCTCCATTTCAGCAAGTGTTGACAACTCCTTCTGCAACCTTTTCTCTAATTTATCAGACTTCTTTTGCAGGTTGTGTCCCTCTGCCAGTTGGAGCATTATCATTTTGACGGCAGCCAAAAGGCTTTTAATAGCCTCTGAGGCTATCTGCAGAAAGAATTCACACTATTAAAATAAAATAAATGAAAATAGCCATGACAATAACAGTAACAAGTTCTCAGCATGAAAATGGGTCCTTATGCATGTATAATATCAAATCTAGAGCATGCAAGCAATGTGTTACTCAGTTACTGAATTTCCATGATACATAATTTGGTGGAGACAGTGATAAGTTAGTCCATTCAAATGGGCTAGGCAGTCTCTAGGGAAAACGTTATTCTGGGACCACAATGGGTTATGATCACTGATGTAGGGATAAAATTAGATCAAACATTAAATCTACAGTCAGGGACAATCATTAAAACGTAACCATATTTCATAATCCAGACATGCTGGTTTAAGATTTGACCAAATGGCAATAAGATCATTATCTTTCTGAAAACAGCTACCATGCCAATAAATCTAAAAGACAGTATGAAAAGTCAACTAGACAAGGTTTTTCACCATATTCCCGGCACTATACAGCGCTCCACAATAATAAATACAGCCCACTGCTCTGGAAGCATTTGTACATGGAATCCGTACTTTAGCAGAGGGAGGCAGCATCATAATCATTATACACAATAGTAGATAAAGGTTGCAATTTCCAACACATTCTCTCATTATAATCTGACTTAAGAACTTGTAAACAGCTAAACCAGAATGTCATTTATCCCCAGCTAAACAACTTTTGGAAGGCAACTGGTTCAAAATAAAACCCATTGTTTTTATTTCGAACTATCTAAACATCAAATAAGATTACTCTTTGTTGGAGAAACAATGTCTTTCCACAGCCAAAACAATGAGACTCTCATGGTAACATGATTTTCGCCAGCTAGGCATGTATATAAAAAAATGTTTGTTCAAAAATTACAAAAACTGAGGCTCTAAGTAAACTGAAATACTGAATTCAGAGGAGGATCAGGCTGCTACCTTATCAGGAAAACTATCAAAGACAAGCTGCCATTCTTCGCACAGACTACGAACTGCAGATGAACAACTATTGTTCTGATTGTCACCCACAAGGCAGTTAGTGAGCTGGATCCACCTGCAGAGAGTTCTAACATAATCCTGTTGGGATGTCATGAGTTTGCAGAAACTGATGTACCATGAGGTGATCTCATTTTCAAGCTGAGCTGCAGCCTGGCGATGATGGTCAGAAGTTAAGTCTGCACTTTGATTATCAGTGAGATAATTCAACCGCTGAGAGATATGATTTTGAACTTGATGGCACTCATACATGGTTCTCCACAAAGTTTTCAGCCTATAAAAGCAATCAAGTAAAGAAGAAACTTAAGACATCAAGATCAAGTTAACACACTTCATAGACAAGGAAGATCTTAAAGGAATCACAAAGTCTGACTAGATTTCCACTTGAAGACAGTTTGCTGACAGTTGAGACAAAAGAAGTATTGCATTGACAAATGACACGGTCTTAAAGGCATTTCAGCAGAATTTAGTGGTGCCAAACCAACTATAGAGTCAACTGGAAAAATACATGACCTCCTAAATACCAACTGCACGCTTTTCTTCTAATGGTTTAAGTGAATGACAAGAATGTTGGGGAAAAAAAAAGGATTCTTATGATTGACAGTAAACAAACTAAGTTACACAGTGAATGACAAGTACCGGCACAAATAGTGAAATATAAGTTATAATTAAAAATCATGATCCTCTTAGCCTAAATCAAAATAGTTAGGTTTGTCCTTCTTCAGTGCATTCTGAAGTTACTAAATTGAATTCTCAACTTCAACTTGTTCTGAATTAGGTTTCTTGGAGTTAACAGGTCCAATTCTGCATCAAATAAATAACCTTTTATCTTATTTAGTAAATTTGTGATAAATTGGTGATTCAAACTCAAATTGATAATGATTCATAACCTCTTTTGCTTATGGCATCACAAGAAAACTGGTACCACAGTGGAATAAAAAGTTTTAACTACAGGACATCTAGTTGGGTACATGAAAAACTGCAATGTTGAATTATAACCCTTACATGCCACAAGGAAAAGTGTACAATATTATAACATACACCCAATTGAATTCTTGAGACACAAATACAAATGCCTAATGTGTTTGGTTAAGCGATTCTGACCTTCACACAGCCTCTTATTTTGTAATTCCTTTTATCTGATCTAACCATTTGCACTAATCATCATGGTTTCCGTCCGTTTTTTAGCTTATTTTATAAGACATCTATGGCAATAAAGCCTCTATCCCAACTAATGCAAATTACATTTGAAATAGCGACAATGTTGATACATGGGCTAACTAGATTGGACAAATGAGATCATCAGATTAATCACTTTAAACAAAAATTGTGTGAGAGCAACGTAAAAATTGTGTAGGAGCAAGGTTCCAAAGGTCAGTTGATGTTGTCACCAGAGACCTGAGGTTAAATCGTGCATTCAACCCCATAATGGGGAGAGTTCTCCAATTAATATAACCCAGCTGTTGGACCAGAAATAATGTTAGAGATACCATTATAGTACGAGATGATCATAGTAATCAATTTCATAACAACCCAAATAGATTAAAAACAGGTTATGTTAACTCAAATATTTGTAACTTCCTAAAGCTGTAAAAAGGCATCTTTTATGTCCTCTGTTATCACACCAATGAGCCAAACATAAAAAAATGAGCATGCTATAGGTCATAGGTGTCTCTAAAGTGAGTGATTACCCAGAAGTTAATGCGACAAGTTGAGGGTAGAGCTCCAAATCAATGAGTTCCAATATACACGAACGAGTCATACTTATTGAATGCTGCAGGCGTCTGATGTCAGTCTCCAGATCTTCAACACTCGACCGAGTTTTTTCAGTCTTGGTCCAGTCATGATTTTCTTCTTCTTGTTTTTGAAGTAACATGGATTTTCTCTCATGCTCTATTTTGGTCATCTCTTCTTCCTGCATAACATGATATATTCAATGTGATAAAAGGAAATAAAGTACAAAAATCAAATAAAGCACAAACAAACAACAAATTATCACATAAAAATCAGCAGTAAATAAAAAATGATGATGAAGATAGTTTCTTCCATTTCTAGCAAATTATATTCCATTCATGGATCTACAACACTAACCTAGAATAAAATGTAGAAAATTACTCAAAACAAGAGGTTATATGAATATTGGGCCCATCTGCACATGTTTATCTACAAGTCAAATTCAATGCTTACTTTCACTTCCTTGTAAAGTTTCTTCTCTGCAGCATAGAGTTTGTCAAGGGTGATACAATGAGCTCCTGGCTTGCATGGTTCACTGGGATTATAAACCTCAGCAGCTTCTTTTGCAAACTGAAGCGACTTAGAAGACCAACTCCATGACAATGCACTGAAGACCTTTGCAGAATTACTTCTCTTCCCTGTAAAATAAAGTTTATTACAGCTTCTGCAAAAAACTTAACAACTAAAGCAACCATTGACATGAAAGACAAAGAAGTGAATTCATCCCTACAAAAAAAAAACAAAAAAACCCTAATTACCAAAAAATCATTTATGATCATGCATTAGGTACATACACTATCTAAAAGAAGGGCCAAAATGATGAGCAAAAACAAACGAGTACAGCACATAAAATGGGGAGAATATTTGTCACTCTATATACACTCCTAGTCAAATAAGAAGCAGACAAGCAATCTTGCACAGAGGAACAGAGAGATATTAAGTCTAGAGCGCCAGCAGCCAAACAATTCCATCAACCATACCCGGCATAATAATACTTCAAAGACTCTCACTCCCTAAGCCTTGTTCAGATGAGATTTGCATTTAAATGCAAGTACAAGTTCACCATCTTAATAAAATATATGTCATGCATGTCAATATGCATGTATATGCAAATCCAGTCAACCAGCTGTTCAACTAAATAGTCTCCCAATGTTGTGAGATCAAACACTTGGAGAAATACTGCCCAAATAAGGGTTAATTAAAAGGACTGAAAAGCATCATGGCCCTTCAAGATTCTTGTGTGTCACCTATGGTCAAATATCTATTAATGGTGTGACCAAGTGAAAATATTCAGGTAAAAACAATGTACGAGGCCAATTTTACACCCAAAAAGATTGCTCTTGGGAGAATTTTGCAGGGGTGAAATTGAATTTCATGATCAACTGTTCTCAGCAGAATTTCAGTTCATTCTCTATCAAGTAGGAACAAAATTCCCTGGCTATCCTGTAAATAAGAATAAAAGAAAATTCACCTGATGTCTGATGAGGCATCAAAAGATCGTAAAATCAAATTCATGCTCTGTCAATAACAAAGAGCTGTATAATCTTTTGACTATCTGCAAATAATTCTCCAAAATTCAAAGTGACCAGAAATTGTGGAATAATGATGGAATCAAAAAAGAATATTCCTTAAATATAACCAGATTTCTAATGTTTATAGAGGTTACTTATTTTTTGCATTACTGTAGCAACTGTTGGTACGAAAACTCAGAAAAAGTTAGAACCTGGTCTTTGGAGAAGCATCTAGATTCATGCATTAGACTACTTAGTAATCTCAGGCAAACAGACCTTCAAATATCATATATTATTTAATGAAACATGCAAGTAATATTATCAGAAAAAGAAGGCAACAAAAAAAAGTATGATTTAGTATCTCATTTCTAGTACTGACAAATATTGTTGAAGATCTTTTTGCCTAAATAACTTGAAGTCACACAAAGCTCCATTATTTCTAACTTGGAATATGGATTGAAGAAAGCCTGTAATTAAGCTTAAGTGTGACTGACAGCAACAAACGACAGAATCAGGCAGAAATTTTTATCAGCAAGATGCAAATATAACCTCATTTTTTCTGTAGACATAGAATAGCACGACCATTGGTAGAGCTATAAAACAAATATACTGTTCAATGATAAGCAATGTTAAGGCAGACTCAGAAAAAATTCTCTACTGAAGTTTCCCTTAAAAAGTTGAGTCACCAGATATGTTGAGCTTGTGGCTTAAATTTTGAGATCTGAATTATGACCTGACTTGAGAAGCCCATGATGCGACCCAAAATTGGATGGAAGAATGGAGGTCGGTGTTGGAAGGAATTCACCCCCACAGTACAGACTAGTATAGATTTTCTGTATTTTCTTCCTATTTTGGATAGAATTCTAATTAGGAATACACGAGGGTGGCTAAGGGGTTATAATTAGAGGTGAACATTCAGTTGGTTCGGTTTTGAATCGAACCAATGCCAATTAATAAAAACTGAACTAAATAACATTTAGACCTGAACCGAAATATTTCGGTTTGGATTAATCTGTTTTATTAATTAATTTATTAAATTAAGATAAACTATAATTATTATTATATTTTATCAATTATAATAGATTAGAACCAAAGACCACAACTTTATTAATTATGATAAAATTAAACTAATTATCATAACTCAATCAATCATATTATATAAGTTATAATTAAGTAATATAACTATAAATTACTACAAATTAAAATAAAATAACATAGATTATGATAAATTAGTATAATCATTACTTCATCAACTACCATAATTATCATAAATTAAATTTAATTACCATAACTTTATGAATTATCATAAATTAAAATCAATTATCACAACTTCATAAATTAGTATAAATTAAAATTAATTATTATAACTTTATCAATTACTCCAAATTAAAGTTAGTTAACATAAATTAAAATAAGTTTTAATAGTTCATGATTTTATCCTCCCATAAATCAATAAAATATTATAAATTATAATTTTGTATCTAAAATTATAATTAAATCATTAAAAAATATATAATATATATAAATAAAATTTTGATTGGTTCGGTTAAATCAATTTTTTAACGTTTAAAACCGAACAAACTGAACTTTAAATAGAGAACCGAACCGAATAAACCAAAAACCAAACAAAATAAACCGAATTCAATTCAGTTCGGTTTTCAGTTTCGGTTTGGTTTTGCACACTCTTAGTTATAATTTCGGGATTGTACTCTTTTCTGAATATAGTGGAATTTGTCCACAAATCTGAACCAAGTATATCTCTTGTGTTTTACTTTTTTATTTCTCTATCTTTGCGTGTGTGCTATACTGTTTTGTGTTGTGTGATCCTATCCTATCCAACAAGACAATACACATGCAGTCACAAACATAAGCACATTCACAAGCACACTCTTTGAATGTGTACAAAGGTTATTAAATGGATGTAAATTTATAAAAATAGACTTTACTTACTTTTATTTTCTTTGAAATTCTGAGGTAGATAAGTGTTCGCTTTGGAAATGTCCATAAGAACAGCTATTTCCTTTCCACCAGATGATGCTATGAGGAAATAATCATCTAACTCTTTAATGATACCCTCCAAGGTCTTCTTGTTTCTCCACTGTGCCAAGGCCCCATCAGCAGTGTCTTTAGTACCCCAGCTCACCATTGATGAGTCATCATCAATCAATTTTAAAGATTGCTGTTGCTGCTGCATTTGAGGAATTGAATTTGACATGACACTCCCAACATTTTCCTCTTCCCGGTCTTCTTCCTCGAATTCTGTCTTTGTCTCTGCCCAATTTTCCTCCTCTACTACTGGCTCGATTACTTCACTCTTCTCTTCACATGGTGGTGAAGAAGACTCAAAAGGATCCCAGACATTCCATGAGGAACTAACAATTGGAGGAGGTAGTGGGATACCACAATCGTCCTCATCAATTTTTACGCTTTCTTCCTTATTGCTTCCTTCTTTCTGATTGTCAGTGGACTCCCCAAGATCAGGGCTAAAAGGAGGCAGTGGTGGAGGGGAAGGAGGCAGAGGAAGCGGAGGGGATGAAGGCATGGAGGTATTTTCAAGCTCTAGTGACTCTGATTCAGTGAACTGCCTAAGGGTTACACCAGTATTCTTCAGTGCTCTCAAATAAGCCAATTGGGCATCTGCAAATTCTCCTCGAAATACGACCAATTGCTTCATTAGCCTCTTCCTATCCTTGCAGAGTCGCACTCTCTCTTCCTTATGGATCCTTGATGCTACACAACCCATTTCTTCAGTGCAATCAAACAATTCTGTGCTTTGAATTTAACTTGAAGACACTGGAGAGTAAGCAAGGCAGCTGCAATCTCAATTCCTCGAACTCCTACACCAGAGATATTAGTATTTACAGTCTAACACTCTAAATCAAAACACAACTAAGGTTACAGAAATATGCAAGTGAGCATGGTTTATTTAGTAAATTGCTCGAGCCAAACCGGTTACAGTGATATCATTATCCTTAAATCTACCATCTATACGCTTTAATATATCAAGAGAGATAAAACAAAGGAAGATTAACAATATAAGTTAATAGTCGATTTAGGATTATGACAATTCATACATACTTACACAGTTGGCGGCAGATATCTCCAAATTGGTGCGATTTACAGAAAGAATAAAGCTTTTACCATAACTGTGATACTCTTACACTGCATGAAGTCCAATTCTTGATGATTTACAGGCCTCATAGGAAAAGGATAAGCACATTAAAAGAATACAAAATTTCAAACTCTCCATAGCTCACTAACAAACAAACAAATCTGCAACCCAGAAACAAAAACAATGATAATGTAAGAAGATGAAATAAAATCCAAATGGGTGTTAAAACTGTTAATTAAGAACAATCTCAAATTGATGTTTGGTCTTGAAAAACCAAAACAATATTAAAGATTTAAAAGAAAATGGGTATACTGACATAGAAACTGACAGATACGATACAGACAAATAGACAGAGAGGGAGACAAATAATCTTCACTCCTTTCTTTATTTTCTTTCCCCTCATTGCTGCAAATATTAAATTAAGGAACTACTGAATCAGTACCTTCTTTCCTTCTTTCTTTCTCCTTTTTTTTTTTTTTTGACTGGGAAAAGCAACAAGTAGTCAAGTAAACACCGAACACCCATTAAACCAAGAGATGATTTGGTTTTGAAAACCAAAAAAACAAAAAGGATTGAAGGAAAAAATAAATCGAAAAGATAAATCCTTACTCATGCTCTTGCTATAATAGCATCTGTAATAATGCATTTTAGAGTATTTTTATTTACTAAACATCGGTATCTTTGTAATATATGAAAAATATACTATTTCTTTTTTATAATTTGATATAATATATTAATATTATTTTAAATTTAAAAAAATATAATATACTAATAAAAATAAATATTTTTTTCTTAGAAGTACTAATTAAATAAATTAAATTTGTTGTGGGATATTAGTGTAATATATCAAAATTTTAAATGATAAATAATAAAATTTTTAAATTTCAGAAAAATATTAATGTATTATGTCAAATTATATAAAACAAATTATATATTCTTCAAATATCAAAAAATAATATTATATTATATCAAACTAAAAAGAGTAAATAGTAATTTTTTTTATTTTTAATAAAACAAAAATAATTTAAGAAGATAAAAGTTCTTTAATAAATTTAATAGATTTTTATATTTTACTCGTTATTTTATTTATTCCATACAAATTAATATTTATCAAAAATTAAATATTTTTATTATAAAAATAGAAAAATATTTAAAAATCATCCTATAAAAAAGAATATACATAGAAAATTTATATATATTATAGCATCTCTAACAGTTTTTCTATTTTTCTTATTATTTGTTTTATTTTCTAAAAATTATATTTTTCATCAGATTTAAAAGCGACAAAACAATGAATTCTTTAATTATATTTTATTATTTCTTTTTTTCTCTTACTCTTTTTTTATTTTTTAGATAGATAATATTTTTTTATTTTTTTATCTCTTTTTTTATTTTTTAGATAGTTTTATTAATAAAAAATTAAAAAAAAAGTAGAATAAAGAGTATTGTTTGTATAAATTAAGATAATCTAAAATAAAAAGTAAATTTTTTACATAATAGAATATAGTTTAGTTCTCTAAATATAAAAAAATTAAATTCACTTTCTTATTTAAATTTTAAAGTTAAAAAATTTATTAAAACTTTTTATCCGAAATTATTTTTGAATTAAAGAATATAATTCAAATAAAAAATTTATTTACAAGAAGAGGTTTCGAAACCCCAGAGCACAAGAAGGATCTAAAGCAGAAATGGTGGTGCATTATTGCATTGCCGTATGTGTTAGAAAAGAAAAATTATTAGGCAGAGTGCAACAAAGTATTTATAGACTAATTTAATTATATATTTAATTATTTTATTTTTATTAATTAAAATAAATATAATGTATATGTTATTTAATAATTATATTAATTTATATAAAAATTTCTGTCTAAAAGCTCTTAATTTTTCATGCGGTATAATAAACAAGGAGCAGACCAAAACCAAACCACCGGAAGAAGGCAGAGTGGGCAGCCCAAGGATGTAAGTATGAGTTGTCATTGAAGTGCTTTTGGGGCGTTCATTGAGGAAAGCATTTAATATAAATAAAGTTTGAGTGTTCTTTTGGACAAGTGAAAATTATTGCCTGTTCATAATAATGTCGCTCATTATTTAATGTATTTTTTTTCTTCAATATAAACATAAGATTAAAAAAAATTACTAACTTAATAAAATCACAAGCCATGTAATGTGACTATAATAATAAAAAATATTATTTATTTCATTTATTTTTTTTCAATTTTTTGCTTAATGTGTATCAAAATTCTTATACTTTAACAGTATATCTATTGTATTGCTCAATATATATTAAAATATTATTCCCGCTATTCTATATTAATTATTTCTTTTTGGTATTTTATTTAGATTAAAAAATTATTTAATAGACTTAATTATAGAGAAAAAAGAGTCAAATATGATCAAATTACTCTTCTAATTAATAGACTAAACGAGTTAAAAGGAATAAAATTATTTAAAACTAATTAATATAAATAAAGTTAATACAAAAATAAAATAAAAAAAATAATTAATATTGCATTGGATATATAAAGTGACAAATAATTAGAATTTTTTTTATTTTAAAAAGAAACAATTAAATTAGAATGGAGGTAGTAATATTTTAATATAGGTGAGACAAAATGATAAAAAAATAAATTGAATTATATAGTAGTATTGTATTAATAATAACTATAAGAGAAAGTAAAATTAGATTAATGATGGGAATAAAGTAAAATTAGATTAATGATGGGAATAAACTTGTATTACTAGCATAGTGATTAAGTACTTCGGAAAATTTAAAAATATGCTAAAAAGCTCCTAAAATATTGTAACAATATATCTACTTAAATTTTTTTTAAAACCACTAAATGCGCCTTAAAATATTACAAAAATACCTATATTTAAAAGTCACCCCAAAATATATCAAAACGTGCACATTCAGTATATTTTCGATTAGCTTGAGAATACATTGATATAGTTCGGAATACTTTGAAAATATTTTGGGTATACTTTAGTTTTATATATCTTGGGATACCTTGAAAATACTTTAAGTATATCTTAGTTCGGAATATTTTAAGAATATCTTGAAAATTTTTTAGAAATATTTTAATTGAATTATCCAAATTTTCACAAAAAGGAAGAAGAATATATGACTTTAATTTATAATTTAGATAAAATAAAATAATAAACATAGTTCTGTTGGAAAAAATGTGATTATGAGCCATTTTGAGAGGATTATTCGGGTGGGTCCCACAACTCAGTTTTGGGAAAAAGACCCGGATATATGTTCTTTGACATGAGGACTATGAATTAATGTATTCATATGCTCAAAATGGAAAATGTGTGAATAGAAATTGAAGCTCAAAGTAAGTTCCATGATAAGGAGATTTAAAGGTGAAAAGTGAGTGGGAATTTGTCCCACATCACTAAGA
>CATIWF010003263.1:0-18897 GCA_949630135.1 Balakata baccata | reverse complement strand
ATTTTTGGGAGAAGAAAAATTTTTGGAGACAACAAGAAAATTAAAGAGTTTAATTTTCTTCTCATATGAACATACACCATTGCTAGCACTTTGAGGTATGTTCAAGTCATCTCCCTAGTGGTTTCATCCTCTCATCTTCGCATGGATATTGTTAGAGACAATCCTAGATTGGATTGTTGTGGTTTGCTACAACCCAACAAGGTGAGAAGTTGAAGAAAAATCAAGAACTTATAAAGGTATAAATTCTGAATTTTCTTTGATTAAATTAGTTTTAATTGGCACATGAAAATCTTTTGATTCGGGTTTTGAAAATTTTTATTTTCCGCTGCGTTATATGTATGTGATACATGATCAAAACCCTTCAATGTTGTCATGTATGATGATAAGGCTTATTATTATTATTATTATATCAATATAATAAAAAGTTAAAGACTAAAAGAAACATAATAGTAAGGATGGTAACATGTATGCAATAGCACTCCTTCGTATAGTGGGCTATTATGCTATATAGAAGGGTTTTACAAATTGAATGACTCAAATTGAGCTAGAACCAAAATTTGACTTGGAATTTACCAAGTAATACTATTAACCTTTTCAAGGATCAAGATGTTGATGCTATTAAGCTTTTCCAAGATCAAGATGGAAGATTGTTCCCTAAATTATTCTTATTCTATATTTTATCTAATATGAATTCTATATGAAGGGACAAAAAGCCTATCATGAGCTGATTGAACTTAGATAAGTAATTAAAAAAAATGGCATGCAAGTGCAAAT
This sequence comes from Balakata baccata, assembly GCA_949630135.1. Lineage (NCBI taxonomy): Eukaryota > Viridiplantae > Streptophyta > Magnoliopsida > Malpighiales > Euphorbiaceae > Balakata > Balakata baccata. The sequence goes on along the minus strand of CATIWF010003263.1, from coordinate 18,123 downwards.
AAAATGCAGCAAAATTTAGTTGATTTGCAAAATTTCAGTTTAGTAGTTTTAGATACTTGAAATTTTAAATTATGGAATGGTAAAAATTTTGTTGAAGGAAACAATGTATGAATACATAACTTAAAATATAAAGATAAAATGTGCTTAATTTTGTACATAAAATGTCACAAACAGATATGGAGATTTCATTTTACTGATTGGTAACAGGAAGCCTTGGCATTTAAACTATTCAGCATTTTATAGCATTTTACTTATATAAAGTCATGATAGTTATTTTCTCAACCCTTTCTCTAGTAAAAACCTATATAGAAATTATTTGAATTTGAATTAAAATAATGGCTTAAGTCATACCCAGCCCCTTAAAAATGTTCGTTTTTACTATTTAGTCTTCTGTAGCGATTTTTGGTCCACTTAACCACCTAAACTCCTTTTTTTATTCATCTTGCCCCCTGTCCAATTCGTAAAATGTACATAGAATCCCCTAATGTTGACATGGCAAGGAAAAATATTTGACTTTATCAATAGTGTCATATCAGCTGCCATGTCAACAATAAGGAGCCATATGTTTCATCTTCAATCTCACAAAGCATCTCAAAATAAATGTTTGTCAACAAAATCATTGGTTGTACAAGACTCAAATAGAATATTAATAGAATGTGATCACAAAAAACTATTCAAGTGCACAGTTAATAACATTAGCAGTCAACAAAAAATAAATAAATAAGAAAATGAAAACAAACTACTAACTCACGAGATAAGTTCTCTATATCATCATCCAGCTTCCTTATGTTTAAAGAAGTGCTAGGCAACTCAATTTGTTCCAGCATTTGCTGCGGATTACATGAAAGTATAATAACTTATAGTTCATATAAACAACTATTAACTGATCAAATAAAAAAGGCATAAAACAGTCTAAGCAAGCAAAGAACAAGGTATAGGCAACTTTAATGCACACCTTTTTTGCATCAACATCCAAAAACTGTAATGAAACCTCAAAAACAAAAATTGTTCTGAAATAGACACGATGTAATTTCATTCAAACAAGACATCAAAAATCCCCAATAAGCATGCTCATCTTCCAAGAAGAAGATAACTATTTTTGCACAAATTACACTCCACATGTTAGTTTTTCCTCCATTCACACAATTTAGCTAACCACTTCAAACTACTTCAAAATATCAGTAAAAAGTCTTAGAACCGTTTTCTCGAAAACCACATGATAAAGTATGAACGATTCGATTAAAAGGTTGCAGCTACCATTGATGACTCTACTATAGCATACAGTTGCATAGATTGAGCTCAAGATGATGAAGATGGACTAAGCATCATTGGTTCTTTATTTTACATGTGTCTAATTTATTTGTTAATGAAACAATGTGTAGTAGTTAGATGCACTGCGTTTTATATTTATATAGTATAATACTATTGGGACGGTTATTTTTAACCCTTGCTTAGTTAGCCTTAGTTTCTATACATAAGTAGCTTTTCATTAATGAAGAGCTTTTTCGCCCAATTTACGATTCCTTCATACTCTGTGTTAGCTCAAAGGCTACATTAAAATTAAATTCCAAATTTTGATGTTTATAAAACCATGATATTAGAAGTTGGCACCTTATTGTTTCAATTTCAAATTCAAAGTTACAACATGGATTGAAGGCAAATATTATTCAAGAAGAGAAGCATATGTACAGCAATAAGGTACTTTAGGATCAAGTTGTAAAGTCATTGTGGTGTGTGTCAAAAGAGAAGCCTAAAAGTGTTAAGTTAAGATGTTCTTTCTAACTGTCAAAAACATAGTATTGTAAAAAGTAAGCTAAAAGCAGTTAGAAACTTAGTATTCTAACAGTATGCTAATCGTAACAGCGTTCTACTACAAGACAAAAATAACGGCTAGTTTTTGTAAAAGTTATCTCGTCACTACTGGCTAGTTTTCTGTTCTAAAACTATAAATACACGTTAAAAAGATGTTTTGGCAATCGAAAAACACAAGATTCATTAAAGAAAATTGCTCTTCATCTCCTATAAAGTTTTTCCTTCCACTTGAGCTTCACATTTGACATTCTCTTCACTTTGGCTCCTAGTGTCTGTTGTAATCCTCAAATTCGAGCTTGATTAAAGTGTATTTGAGCTGTAAGTAGAGATATAAAACTTGTTTTGGGTTAGTTAGCACCTAAGGTTTCAAGCTAATCAAGTGTTAGTCAAGTTTCACTTTATAAAAACTTGAGGTTGTGAGGGAGAGATTAGGTTTAGCTTTATTTAAGATTGTAATTGGCTTAACTCTTACCCTTAAAAAGAGTTACTAATTGAGAGAAACTCTCAAGATTGAATCTTGAGGAGTAGATATAGGCTAAGAAAAGTCGAACTATTATAAATCAATTGTGTCAAAATTTTTCACTCTATCTCTATGTTATATTGTTGCAAAATAGTTGTTTTAAATTCTCCAAATCTAATTTTAGTTGAAAAGAGTTTGAAATACACTTTGGTTTTGACTTAAAGATAAATTTGAATATTTAGCTTTTACTAAAAGTTTTTGTTTATTAAATTAAAAGACTAATAGAGGTTGGGTATCTTATTTGATTTTAAAATTCATTTTGATAAACTGAAGTTTCATTTTCTATTTTGGTAGTCTACTATATTTCTATTAGAATACTACTAGCTTACCTAAAAAATATGGGTCAGTTTGCAAAAGTCATAAATTCTTTGAAACCTCAATTCGCGCCCCCCACCCCTCCCCCCCGAGCTATTTTGGGACCTATACTCTGAACATGGTATCAGAGCTTTTTATAGCCATTAAATGATTTTCTTGATTTGTTTTTGTAATCTCTTCATGGATCATCAAATTCACTTTAATATGAGTTGAATTTGATAATTGTGTTTTCTTTTTCATTTGATTTGAGAATGAGTGAAGATAAAAGATTGAACAATCGCAATCGCAATGATGGTTAGAGATCGAGTAACCGTAATCGTGAAGAAACACAAAATGAGAAAGATGGAGATTATTTTCGTCTACGTCCTTTGGATAATCCAAGAATGCAACTGGTTACGAGCCTTTTCAATATTAACAACTACCTAACTTGGAGCAAATTGATGATGATTGCTCTAAAGGCAAAGAACAAAATGAGTTTTAATGAAGAGACAGGCAATGTGCCAGATGAAGATTTAGAGGAATACGATCATTGGAGTAGGGTTGATTCCATAATGATATCTTGGATCTTGAATGCAATAGAGAAGGATATAGTTGGATCCTTCATATATGATACTTCTGTAAAGGAAATTTAAAGATCATTAGAAGAGAATTTTGGTGAATGCAACAGGCCTCAGCTATTCCAATTGCAAAAGGAGATATCACATGTTTCTCAATGTAATTTGACTGTGAACTCTTACTATACAAAGCTGAGAAAATTGTGGGATGAATTACAATGTTTGAATCCATTACTACATTGCTTGTATAGAAAATGTGATTATAGGATAGCTAGAAGATTGGAGGAAATAATTTCACAAAATAAACTGATGCAATTTTTAATGAGGTACTGACAATGTAAGAAACCAAATTTAGTGTTGTATCCTTTGCCATCTATTAGTAAGGCATCTTCAATAGTGCTTAGAGTAGAGAGGTAAAGACTAATCAGTATGAGTAATAACGATAGTACATAAGGAAATATTATGTTTACAAAGAGTTCAAGGAATGATAGACAGAATCATGAAAAAGGAGCATTCAAGAAGAGAGACTCAATTAAGAATGAGAACAAATACTATAATTATTGTAAGTAGTCAGGCGATATGAGGGACACTTGTTCTAAATTGAATGGAGTGCCAGATTGGTATAATGAACTTAAGCTAAAAAGAGCAAAAGAGGTTTCAAGCCAATTTGGTAGAAGAGAAAGTTGCAAACGAAGGTCTAAAAGGGTAAGGTTTGAAGGACTCCACTTGATATTGTAGAACTTATTAAGCAAGAAGTGTCAAAGTATCTAAAATGCATATGAGGAGGTAACAGCCATCCACAAATTGACAATTATCTGCACTTTGCATAGATGAATGACTTTGCAGGTACAATAATAGAATTACCTTCAAAAAGGAAAATTTTCTTTTAGATTATTGATAGTGGTGCATCGAACCACATTTTGTGCAAATGAAAACATGTTTAGTACTTTTTTCCCACCAATAAGCTTGTCAAAGTGCATCTTCCAAATGCCACAACTATAAATATTCAACTTATGGGAAGCCTAAGACAGACAAATGTCTTATACCTTCCCAATTTCAATCATAATCTTTTATCTGTGACAAGATTAACTCAAAACCATCAAATTCAATTTACTTTTACTAATCATTCTTATGTTTTACAGGACCAGAGGAGTAATAAAGTCCTTTTTTGGAAGAGTGGTGGGAAACCTATACATTTTAGATAATAATTCCTTTACTTCTTTTAAACCACAGTCCAATAATACTGTAATGTTTCATTTGGATTCGGTAAACCAGGTCACAGTGAATGATGTCTCTACTTGCCACAATAAAATGGGACACCCATCCACTTTGCACTTTCTCATTTTCCTCCTATTAATAAGAATAAACTTGGTGATTACACCAATCGTGATGTATGCCTCTTAGCCAAACAGACTAGAAATACTTTCCCACTCTCTAAAACTAAAAGTAGCTCTATTTTCCAATTGTTACATGCCGATGTATAGGGACCATATAAATAAGTTTCCATGACTAAGGTCCAATACTTTCTCACATTGGTAAATGATTATAGTCAGGGAGCATGGATATACCTGATGAAACATAAATCCGAGGTTGCTGACATATTGAACATATTTTTTAGAATGATAGAAACACAGTATGGAGTCAAAGTCAAAAACATTAAAACTGACAATGGCTTTGAATTCCTAAGCCACAGTTGTCAAAACTTGTTAGCCAACTTTGGAACAATACACCAAAGAACTTGTATCGATACTCCACAGCAAATTGGAGTTATAAAGAGAAAACATAGGCATATTACCCAAGTTGCCAGGGTTTTACTACTTCAGTCCAACCTAAATGATCAGTTTTAGGGAGAATCAGTATTGCATGCTACATATTTGATTAATAGGTTGCCTACTACTTTACTGAATTGGAAAAGTCCTTTTGAGATTTTACATTCCAAATCACCATCATATGATTCCCTTAGGATTTTTGGCCATTTAGCCTATGCAAAGATAGTAAAACCACAACAAGGGAAGTTTGAGCCAAGAGCTATTAGAAGTGTATATTTGGGGCAATCTAAAGGGCAAAAGGCCTATAAACTATATGATATACAAAACATGGATTTAAGTTGCATTAACGGCCGTGATTGCATATACGGTCATGTGCAACAGAAATTGATCCATAACGGCGTAACGTAACAGTAATGGACTGTAACAGCACAAATTTTTTTGTAAAAATTGCAAAACTTATGGAATTAATGTATTTTAAAGGAATTCACTACAAGTAAGAAATATAATTATCTAATTAGCATAAATTCAAAAGAAAAACATATTTATTTTACAAATAAAAGTCATTATTACATTATAAGCATTCATTTTAACTTGTACAAAGCATTGTTCGAAATATTACAACATTTAACATAATGCTACCACCAAAATGAGTGTCTAGGAGGGTCTTGATATTTAATATCCTCTTATTGGCTTTGACCTTGAGACTCATAAGAGTATTAAGAGTTTTCTATAGTCATATAAGGAAAAGATGAATATGAATCATAGTAAGCAAATTTAGAGTTGTCATATCCATAATTAGTAGTGGATGATGTTATGGAACTACCTTCAGCTAGTGGGTGAGTATACATCAATCCATGAGCTCCATAACTATAACCACCATATGCATTTGGATCATAAGAATATGTCTACAAAAATGTATATGCAATACATTTTTCCCTTTCACATACATCATCACCAACACCACTATTAGATTATCTCTACTACTTTGGCCTCGAGAGCGTTAATAAGTGCGATGAGTTGGATGATGAGGAAGAGGATCATCACTTTTATTCAAATAATTCAACTCTTCACGATAAATTGACCTAACACCATATCCACCTATATTTAATAAAGGATCATCATCATCATTATCACTGCTACCATTATCATCATCATTATTATCACTAATAGGACTTTAATGACCAACTCCACTAGTTTCTCCTTGAGCTTGAGATTGGGAAGCTTCAGATGTAGGAATTTCTTCATCATCTAACAACCATGCATTGTCTTGATCATTTAGCAAAGGACTTTCTCTTTCTTCTAGCTAAGGAGACAAAGGATCATCTTCTTGAAATATGTAATCCAAATTTATTGGATTATAACTTGTCTCCAATTCTTCTCTACTTTTTTTTAGTTGCATTTCTAATTTTGAGCCTCTATTATATTGCAAAAGGCTAGGGTAACTTTTGATATCTTAATCTATTTCTTGTCTTTGTATGTACGAGTGAAAATGTGCTCCAATTTCGTTCACAACTTGATGCAGAAGTTATTTGGCTCAAAACTTTTACTGCAATTGCTTGAAGCTTGGGAGCACTTTCACCATATTGAATCCACCATTCAACTGCATTATGTTAGGATAATAAATTAGCTAAAGGCTTACTAGTATGATATTAGTAATAATATTATATAAACTTAGTATGATTACTTATTATTACCTGAATTGGTAAACTTAATGGCTCTTTATGCCAATGTTGAACCAAAACCTTCCATCTTATGACGAAAAAGCAATACCTATCATATGCAAACAATTGTGTAATATATAGAATTAATTGATTACAATTTTTATAAGTTTCGTGACATTAAATTGTTAAATATTCAAGCAAATATAAATTTTATATTCTTTAAAAAATTAAAATGATATACTTGGTTCAATGTGTTCCCTTGGTTATCCAAATTGGGCTCTAACTTCTGAATAACATTTTTTAATTCAAGCATGACTTCTTTATTATTTCCAATATCGTGCGCCCCATATTGAAATTGAAGTTTGAGAAAGTATCCTAAAAATGTAAATTTAAATTGACAATTAAATTATTGATTGTTCAAAATATTAATCGAATATAATTTGTTAAATATTTATAGTATCATTTATTTATTAAAAAAACTTACCTACTGCATGCAAATCTTGGTGCAATTGGAAGTTTTATCTCTAATCAATGATTCTCCAGTAAATTACATAACTCCTACAATTTTATTTTATTGTCAACTTTGCTCTCTCCATTGCTTCATATATGAAACTCATAGTTGGCTTTTCATCACCATCCACCAGTTTTAACACTTTTAGCAGAGTCTCTTCAATTGAAATCACTTTTTCTCCAAAATTTTATACCCTCACTCGATAATCCAAGTATAATTCTTTTAACCTCAAATGTTGAGCCACTAGTAGCCTTACCAAACTTACTAGTTAACCATCCTTTATACTCAAACATGTTGCATAATGCTTTCCAAAGCAAAAAAAGTCATGGCAAATCTAGTGAAACCTGATCAAAGGAGATCTCTACCTTTAGTGAATTTCTTCATGTAGTTACAAACTCAATTGTGATTGTAAATAATGGGTAATGAGTCTTACTTGTTCTACCACCTCAGCAAATTTTTTATTTTTCCAATGTCTTCCAATATCAAATCAATGCAATGAGCATTGCAAGCTGTCCAATACAAATGAGGGAATTCATCCATTAGCTTCTTTCCACCAGTTTTCATTGCAGCCTCATTATCAGTCACAATTTGTACTACTTTCTCATGACCTATTTCATTCACAATACCTTTCATAAGTCCAAATAGTAATCTTTATCTCTAGAAGCGACAAGTGACACATCAACTAACTTATAGAAACTTCCAAAGTTTGAATAAATCAAAAAATTGATGATATGCATCCTAATTGGTCCACTCCATTCATCACACATGATAGTGACACCTCATTCTTTCCATATACCATTAAAAGATGCAATATATTCTTTCATTAATCTATACTCATTTGGTAGAAATACTTCTACAATCTCATAAGGAGTAGATGGAGGTATATTAGGTCCAATTTCAATAGCAATTCTAAGTAACGACTTTGTCCAAGGCGAATTAGTAATAGAAAAAGGCAATCTATTGTGCACTACAAAGTTCCTAAAAGCTTTCAATAATTTTTCTTTTTGTTGGTTAAACCATTTGGCATTAATTTTGTGGCACTTGCTTTGAAGTTTTTCTTGCTCTAGCTCAATTTCAATTGCATTCAATCTAGAATGAGGTGTTGATATGGGAGCATACCTTTTTCCTTTGCTACTTTCACATACAGTAAATGAATGGCCAAGTCCTTAGCATTTCTCTTGATGTTGAGTACTTCCACCGGTATAATATTGAGCTCCTTTACTTCTATATGCATCTTCATCAAATTGTCTCAAGTTTTCACGTCTTGCATATTCAAGTTATACATCTTCATCATCATCAGCCTCTCCCATATTGGGTTCATTCATTTGCATTATTTCTTCTTTAAGCTTTTTTCTTTCTTTCTTTGTCATTTTAGCTAATTGAAACTCTTGAATAATTCTTTGCGTATCTTTTCGTACTTCTACTGGGACTTTAGTACAAAAGCTAGCTTTGACCGAGTTATTTTACCAGTTACTTTTCTTCCAGAAAAATTACAGTTCATTTTTCCTTTATTTCTTATTGGAGTGGCAAACATTCAACCGATATCATCACTAGGCTTCAACCCAAACTTAGTATTGTATTCTCGAGGCATTTTTGTACCTATTGTAATAAAATAGCATAATTAATAATTAATTAATAAGTTATAGAAAGCATTATTAATTAGTAAGTTAAAAATAGAATAATTAATTAGTAAATTATAAAATAGAAATATAGTATATTAATAGTTCGATCCATAACAGTGTATTACTTAATAAAAATTTGAAATTTAAATATGTATTAAGTTGGTAAATAAAAGTTACATAATTTGAAATTTGAAAAAGTTGGAAAGTCATTTAAAATATCATAAAATTCATTGCATAAAAAATAATCTCAAAAAAAATTGCGTGATTTCTAAGTTACTTTATAATAAAATCCACATAATCACAAATTCGTAACTATGCATGATTCACATATTTCAATACAACATAATTATTATTTATCAAATTAATTATATAATGACAAATGAGAATTTAAGTTCATGTGTGGAATTTGTAGCTACATTTATTATTATTATGCATAATTATATTTTATTGGCAAATGAAAATTGATTATCAGTATTACATGCATAATTATGGAAAAAATATTGGAAATAATTATGCATAATTATGTTTTATTATAAAAAAAATGTTTATACATAATTACATATTACATAAATAAACAGGATTCATTCACTATTACATGCATAATTATATTTTATTAGCAAATGGGAATTTGTAGCTAATATTTTGATCATGTAATAGTAAATTAATTTACTTAGCAAATTAATTATCTAATTGAGAATTTAAGTCCATTTCAGTACAACATAAAATTTTGGATTCAATGAAGCCCATTCCCGATTAGAAAAGGGGAAAAAGCACTTTTTTTAATGATAAAAATTACATATTAATTAAGTTCAAAAACTACCAAATAAGCCTATTAAGAGACCCGTCCCACTCCTTCCTTCTACTCTCCTCCTCATTCTTCTTCTTTAAACTTCTCCCAAACTCGCTCAGCAAACCTAAAAAAAAAACAAAATCACCATGCAATTCTTAGATCAAACTTGCCGACAACCAAAATACAAGAAAATGAGTATATCTAGAGAAAAATCAGCAGATGTAGAGCGAAAAAAATAGAAAATCACTAATCACTGATGCTGATTTCAACAAATCTTCAACATCCATAAGCTGCTCTTCATGAATCACACTCCTACCAACTCGAACATTTCATATCTAAATGAGTGATACTCTGAGGCTCAAATCTCTTCCACTGCAAAAAAAAAAAATAGTCTCCTTTGAGTTTGATATGTTGGTACTGATGAAAGCAATTTAGAGAGGATAGGATTTGGTACTTTGGTTAGACAGCACTTTTATATTCTATAATTAAAAATATAGAGGTCAATTTCACCGTTACTTATCACCGTTATCCATTACGTAATGCCAATATGGCATTTTTCTTCTAAAAAAATATCGTTGTTATAGAATGGCAGCAATGTCAACAGTAAAGTAATTTTCCATTAAATAATGGTCGTTACATTATGCAAAGTCCGTTATTTAAAACCTTATTACAGAATAAAGAATTATTTAGCTCTAGAGATATTCTTTTTAATGAGCATACTTTTCCTTTCCAATCTACCTCATGTCCTAATCAAACAATTTTAAGCCTTCCTAAACTAGTACCAAACTTTGCATCAAAAGTGGTACCTCCTTCTGTCCAGCGTTCACCTTCACCATCTACTTCAGTTCTGCAAATGCCCGTTGCTCCAATTTCAGCACCTTTACTTACTTCTTCACAAGGTAATTCACCTCAACTGCATCTTTTAAGAAGTACCTGGCTTTCTAAAAATCCTGCTTGGATGAATGATTTTGAATTGAAACTTGCTCAAACTACCCCTAATACTATAGACTCGCCTTACATTGGACATTATACATCTACTCGCTTATATTTTTTAGCTAACCTATCATGGATCTAGGAGCTAAAGTGTTAAACCGAAGCCACTATACAAAAGGGATGAACGTAAAGTCGGGGCAATAGGGGCACTTGTCCCCATAATCTCTTAAAATAAATGCTAACTTTTCTTTTAATCCCTAAAAGTTTTTCTTATACATATAGTATTTTTCCCCCACTTAAAAAATTAAACTTATTTTTATATACTCTATGCAATAAGTTACCAAAAAAATACAAAATGAGAAATTACTTTTTAGTTTTTGTTAATTTATTAATTAGTTATTTTTTTTATTATGTCAATTTTCTTTTTAGAATACTAGAAATTAATTTTTACAAGGACTTTTCTTCAATATTGTGTAGGATATCTTCACCAAGTTATTCTTTAATTATGACATTTATAAGGTGTTTTATTAATGTTTAAAAGTCGTGTATTGTTTATTAATGCAATTCAATAAAAAGTAACTTGTATTTTTTTATTCATCGGCTGTCTTTATATAATTTTTAATTTATTGTCTATTATTCTCTCCATTTCTGTGACGCCCTACCTATATAATAAAAATGTTTATTATTTCACTCGATAATAGGAATAATCTCATTATATAGATAGAATATCACTATCTTTGCTTATCTTGTCCTATTAATGATTATTCATATTCTGAGTTACTATATTTTTTTTTTCTTCTACATCATATATAGTTTTGGGCTTAGGCCCCATACATATAAATAATACATATATCTAATATTGTGTCACATACAAGCTATTTCTACAGTATCCATATACATGAATGTACAAAATACAAAACTTGATAATTTGGACCCACAAACTGGATCTCAAAATATCTTCTCTTGATATGATATGGGCTCTGACAGACTTCTCTTCCTTCAACTTTGCTATTTACAAGCTCATTGATCTACATGAGAAAAACTCACGTTAAACTATTTTCTAGCTTAATGGTACATATAGGCATTGGAATTTTTCCATACAAACATATAAGCAAGACATAACATATATCATGTCATGGCATTATGTATCAAGGCATTATAAACATTATATCATATTTATGAAAGCTATAGAAATGCTATATCACATGCATACAATATTTGTATTCATTTCATATTATATGCCTTAACTTCTTTACCATTATTTATGTCATCAACCTCTTACCATCAATCACACGTGTCATGTTCATTTCCTTTTCAATAAGCAACTTTAATAAATATAGCTCAAACTTCATTTCCTAGACTAGTCGGATACGAAGTGTGAAATAGGTACACTCAATCCAGGGCTAGTCATCCTACTCACTCTCTGTATAGGGTAATAAAGTAGGCACTCTCAGTCCAGGGTCAAACATCCTACATACCCATTATGTCCCGTATGCTCGTCCGAACTCCTCAAGTCAAAAGACTAAGTATAATAATGGATATGAGTGCCGAGAATAGAAGCACCCAGTCTAGGGCTAGTAACCATAGTCCCCTCTCATACCTCGTAGCAATACATATCATTTATCTCTTTTATAATGCATCATCTATCCTAAAACAGTCCTCAGGTGAAGAAATGGGCATTTATACAAAGTAACCTTTTGTTTCAATCTCATTCTTATTGTTTCCATCATATTATTTATAATTCATGCATGTTCATATATCACATTTATACTTATTAATATGTTTTCATATGTTTTTACATCATACTATGACATTTGTGCATATTTGGCTTATTTCAAACCCACCAAAATATTATTAAAACATAGATCACTATTGCTGTGAATAATGTTGTCACGGCCATAACAAATTGGGCTGGTCATAAAGACTACTGCGTCTATTTTCCATCAGTTATGAACAGTGTCGTCATGGTCATAACAAATTCAACATGATTGTGACACCGATTGTGAAAGGTTCTAACTTGTGTCTATGGTCAAATTTTATCGAAATTCTACTTCTAATCACTTACTAAACATGGATAGACTTCATTAATGGTCATTAGACACCAAAACAAATAAGTTATCACAACTCAAATAAACCCCCAAAATGGATCAAAACTAAGTTCATAACACACGTTTTACACATGAATCGTACCCTTTATAACACATTTGCTATTTTCATACTTATAACCATATTTATACATATTCAAATACTCCAATTAACCTTTTTAACATTTAATCATGTCATGTTATGCTTTCATTTTATACAATATCCTATTGCTTCAAAAATAAGCATGTTCAACAACATATGAGTGCATATTTCATTTTATACTTGCAATTATCACATTTAAGAGACAAATAACAATGCGTATAAGTACAAACCTCTATTAGGAGCTTGAAAAAAACTCAACTAATGAGTTATATACTCTCCTTGTCAATATCCTCTCTCTTGTCTTCCTATCACAAACAATACCACATATCAAATGCTAAGTCTATGGTAGTATGACAAAAATATAAAACTAACCCATACTTTTCAAACTATGGTTATAATGCATGATTTCTACTCTATATCATGGTATCTCACTTCCAATAACTTCAAAAATCACAAACACATACAAAATCCAACCACCCTTCATCTTCCTCTAAGGGTTTCCATACCAACCAATATAATCTTTCCATATAACTTCATAATCACATCAAAGAGATGATTTTTTTGGATTTTCTTACCTTTTGAAAGCAGAAACAACCCTTGATCAAGCAAGAAACTCGTGGGCTCTCTTGCACCAACTTTCTCTCTCCTCTAAAATCTCACTAAAGATGATAATTTCTTCAAATCTTACTTTAATCTTACTTTCTTTGTTGTTTTAATGTTAAATCACTTAAAAATCATGAAGAATTACTCATTTGATGTTCTTAGGTGTGTGTGAAAGGAGTTTGGGGTTTGAGGATGGAAAATATGATGAAAATGGTAATAAAATCTTGGAAAAAGCTTTATATAGTCACCTTTCAAGGTCATAAAGGTTCCCTTTCATGGCCATGCAAAGTTACTGCAACAACCGACTTCAAACAGTCATATTTATCCATCTTCTTCGATTGTCACGGTTGTGAAACCCCTTGTCACAGTTGTAACACTTTAATTTTTCATAATTATTAAATTTATTTTGTCCCTTTCTTGAAACCGAAACCAAAACCAATTAATATACCTCGATTATACCTTACATATACCTTCAATATACCTTAATTATAATTTCATTATAACATTAAATCTAACTCATATATACATGTGTCATATATTCTTGCATAATGACTAAACCCTAGTTAGCGAGTATTACAATTTCATTCTAATTGTCATTTAAAAAAATAAAAATATGTTCTGCTTCAACAAACTTTTTAGATTACCAATAAGAAATAAATTTTTTTCCAACTTTACTCATATCTCAGTTTCAAAGAAATGAATTTTATTGAAGTAACTATAATTCATCACTGTTTTTAGTAAAACCTTAAAAGAGAATAATATAATTATTTTATGTCTATAATTATGTCTATTATATAATATTCTTAATCTTTATAAAGAAAAAACCTTAAATGATAGTTAGAATTTGTTAACCGTAGGGTGATTGCTTTCTATTTTGATCTTGACAATCAAATTAATTATTACTAACATTCTTTTTTAGTGTTGTTTTGATAGTGTTAAAAGTTTCAGCATATTTGGTTAAAGTTTCCTCATTGAACAACTCAAGAATTTCATGAAGACATATAACTCCCAACTGGGACAAGAAACTACCGATCGGGACACAAGTCCATACCGGGAAGTGACATATCCAAACCGGAAAAACATTATCTCTAAGTGCCTCAAAGTTCCAGTAGCAAAAGTAGACCGAAAAATGGTATGTCCCGACCGGGACTGGCGTTTTCCAGACCGAGACACAAATATCTCGACCAAGCAAGCAAGTGTCCAGACCGAAAAACTCTGCAGGATGTTGACCCAAAGGTTCCAGTAGCAAAAGCAAACCGGGACATGGTATATTCCGACCGGGACACTTAGTTTCCCAACCGAGAATGGCTGCAGTCCGAGCGGGACATTAAAAAAGATGTGATCGTTGAAGAGGAGACACCACCAAAATGTACCACGTCATCAGAAAGTCAAAACACACTAAGTCAAACTAACTTCGGTCCCGACTGAGATTCATTGAAAGCCGAGAAGACCCAAGTTCTTAGTAGTGGCATCATCAAGCAAACCGGGACACATGAAGTCCCGACCGAGACACTTGAATAAAAACTAGTTGTTGGGATTTTCAGCCAACCAGAAGCTGCCACGTATTACAATTGGCTATTTTCCGACCGGAAAAGCATGGTTTCCGACCAGGACACCTCTCTCTGCAGACTGCATTTAATGCAATTGTAAGAGAACGTTAGAAAGAGTTATGGCACCACTTTGTAACAGCTAATTAATAGGTAATCAGAATAAATACCTTACCAAAAGGTCATTTAATGATAACCAACAACTTAACAAATGCCAAAGCTATTACAATTTATTTTCTCAAATCCTTTTATTAATTGTTTTTGCATAAGGGTTCAAGTGTTAATCTGAAAACACTTGGGTTGTCTTGTAATTGGGTAGTGTGAGCCAAATTACAAAGAATTGGTTGTTGTGTGAGCCACAAAACACAAGGGAAATTTGGGTTGAGTGTTAGTCTTGATAAAACACCTAGATGGGAATGAGCTTGTTAAAACTCCGAAGATTGTAATATAAGTGATTAGATTAGTGAATACCCAATCTAAGTTGGGGAGAGGAGTATGGTTAGTTAACACCTAAACCTCTATAAAATTTATGTCTCAATCTTCTCCTTTTCTTTTACCATCTTGTAAGTACAAAAATTTTAACTTCCCACCAATTCATGCTGCCACTAGAAGGGTACAACAAAGCCAAGTCTACTCAAGTTTGCAAGTTGGACAAGTCATTTTATGGTTTGAAGCAGGCTTCAAGACAATGGACACTGAATTCACCTTAAAGATGAATGAGTTTGGTTTCAAGCAATCAATTCATCACAACTGCCTATTCACCCTTCACAGAGGTCTTGTTTTCTTAGCTCTTCTAGTATATGTTGATGTTCAGAGCTAGAAATCAACAAAGTGTAACAGTACCTAGATAACTCCTTCACCATTAAAGATCTTGGAGCAACTAAATATTTTCTTAGGCTTGAGATTGCAAGGTCCAATAATGGTTTGTTTATTAGCAAAAGAAAATACATCTTAGACATGGTGAAAGATGTTGGTTTGTCAAATGCCAAAGCTTCTTCAATTCCTATTGTGAAAGGTACACATCTCACCACAAATGAAGGCACTTTATTGGCTGATCCTCAGCCACATAGGAGACTAATGGGAAGGCTTCTTTATATGGGTTTCACTCGCCCAGATGTTACTTACATTGTCCAATAACTAAGCCAATTTGTTCAAGCTCCAAGAGAACCTCATTAGCATGCAGCTTTAAATGCACTCAAATATTTAAAGGGTCAACCCGATAGAGGCCTACTTTATCTAAAGCAAAATTCATTCCATGTGCAAGCATATTGTGATGCAAACTAGCGATATGTAAGGAGACTAGATGATCCATTTCTAGTTACTGTGTTTCCTTGGTTCTGCATTAATCTCTTGGAAAACCAAGAAACAAATAACCATCTCTCGATCCTCAGCTGAAGCTAAGTGTAGAAGCCTGGCCTCAGTGGTTTGTGGAGTACAATGGATCTCTTATCTCCTCATGGAGTTCAATCTTTCTTTGCACTTGCCAATTCTTGTTTGGTGTGATAATCAAGCCACCATTCACATTGTGGCTAATCTTGCATTTCATGAACGAACAAAGCATTTGGATATTGACTGTCCCTTTGTTCGTGAAAGAAACAAACCAAGTTTCATTATTCCCCAATTTGTACCCTCTACTTCCCAACTAGCAGATATTTTTTACCGAGGTTTTGCCTGCGCCTGTGTTTGGTCATCTTAGTTGCAAGTTGGACCTACTGCAACTCTACCATGCTCCAACTTAAGAGGGTAATGATGAAGTATGAATGATTCGAAGAAAAGGTTGCAGTCTCCATTGATGACTCTGCTGCAACTTACAATTGCAGAGATTGAGCTCAAGATGATGAGGATGGAGTGAGCATCGTTGGTTCTTTATTTTGCACGTGTCTAATTTATTTGTTAATGAAACGGTGTGTAGTAGTTAGATTCACCGTGTTTTATGTTTGTAGAGTAGAATATTATTGGGACGATTATTTTTGTCCCTGCTTAGTTAGCCTTTGTTCTGTATATAAATAGCTTTTCATTAATGAAGATATATAGCTTTTTCGCCCAATTTACGATTCCTTCGCACTGTGAACACCACACATTGTTGGATTTCAATACCAATACTTGAATGCAATCAAAGTCTTATTCTATATCATCCATATACCAAGCACATCAAGAATTCAACCCATTTGAAGCCATTAACTAAATACTCTCAAATTAATAATTTATTCTCCTCTTATATCTCCAAATAATTTATTAGTTATCATATGCAAAAACAACTTTTGCTTTAACTTTCTTCTTCCAATTACATATATTTTTCTTACATCGGTGAGATTTCCGCAATCAATAAATATCATGACCTTTGGTCGCTACAAATTAGAATGAGCTACTACTCAGAAAGTCATATATATATATATATATATATATATATATATATATATATATAACAGAAACTTACACGAGTGGCGTTGAGTAGCTGAACAACGTCGCAATCTTTGGCAATTGGAGTAGATTGGTGCTGGTGGTTGAAGGAGAAGGGCCAGAGGGCCAAATGGAGTGGACGAAGAGATGAGCACACTGCTAGAGAAGAACTTGTAAGGAGATTATGGATTTTGGCTAAGGAGTACAAAGCATTAGGGATTTTAGTGAATGAGAACTAATTTTCTCAACAAATCTCTCTCTCTCTCTCTCTCTCTCGAGAAGAACTTGTAAGGAGATTATGGATTTTGGCTAAGAAGTACAAAGCATTAGGGATTTTGGTGAATGAGAACTAATTTTCTCAACAAATCTCTCTCTCTCTCTCTCATGACTTGGGGTATGTAGTTTTGTATTACGGAAGAGAGAATCAAAATGGGAAAAGGCAATAGAGTAGAGAGCGGAAGTGCAAAGAGAGCGAGAGAAGGAGAGTGTAATTTGGGAAATTTGGGAGTGCAAAGGGACAAGATGGGAAAATTTTAGAATAGGCTTTTAAACAAGATATTTCTTAATTTGTGCTGTTACTTTAAACTATTTACCATTTTAGATATATTTTAAAAAATTTCTAAATTTATACTTGTTTGAAAAAAAAATTCCGAATATGTGGCAACCCGCGCCAGTCCAACTGGCGCGCGGTACTGTTCATTGGGTGCGCCACTTCACATTCCACGTGTGCATGTTTGCATGCAAGCATGCATGATGGTTCAATTTTTTTTAAATTTTATTAATTATTTTATAAAAAATTACAATACAATTTATAAATTAGATTTTGATAAATTATATTTAGTAATAGTTAATAAAAATTAAGTAAATAAATTAAATTAATAAATTATAAATTAAATCAT
>CATIWF010003258.1:0-24242 GCA_949630135.1 Balakata baccata | reverse complement strand
AGAGAAAATTGTCTTGACAATAAAGATAATGATTTAGGGAATGATCAGTCGGATGACATGATACATGATATAGAGAATCAACTGAAAAGGCCGAAAGACCTTGAGAGATTGTGTTGTGATGCTGAAAAGGCTTTGTATCCGAATTGTACTAAGTTTATAAATTTGTCTGCGGTGTTGAAACTATGCAACATGAAAGCTAAAATGGATGGAGCGATAAAAGTTTTATGGCGTTATTAGAATTTTTACAAAAGATGCTTCCGGAGAGAAATGAGCTTCCCACATCAATCTATGAGGCTAAGAAAATGTTATATCCTATAGGTATGGATTATAAGAAAATACATGCATGTTTGAATGACTGTGTATTGTACCGAAATAAGTATAAGGATTTGTATAAGTGTCCTAGATATGGGGCGTTGTGCTGCCAGCATGCGAAAGTATTTGTTGAGGGTAAGAAAGGGCATCCAGCTAAGGTATTATGGTATTTGCCAATAATACCAATATTTAAAAGATTGTTTGCAAACGAGAAAGATGCAAAGAATATGAGGTAGCGTGCGAAAGGTAGGAAACAGGATGGAAAACTCAGACATCTTGTAGATTCTCCATAGTGGAGAATAATTAATTCTACATTCCCTGAAATTTTTGGTGAAGACATAAATTTGAGGCTTGGACTATGCACTGATGCAATAAACTCCCATGGCACACTAAGCAATCAACATAACATATGGCCAATCCTCCTTATGGTATATAATATGCCTTCTTAGTTGACTATAAAACACAAGTATATAATATTGTCGATGCTAATATCAGGGCCCAAACAACCAGAAAATGACATTGATGTTTACTTTGCACCACTCATTGATGATTTGAAATTGTTATTGGATAAAGGTGTGTCGGTGTATGATGCATATACGAAAATCATGTTTACCTTACATGCCATGATATTTTGCACTATAAATGATTTTCCAGCTTACAGTAACTTATCTGGGTATACTATGAAAGGTGCAAAAGTGTGTCCGATTTGTGAAGACAACACAATAGACCTACGCTTAAATCACTTTAAGAAAAATGTGTACATGAGTCATCGAACTTTTCTGCCTACTAACCATCCATACCGTAAGAAAAAAAAACCTTTCAATGGACAAATTGAGATGGGAGTAGCTGCATTTCTTTTTAGTTGGAAATCAAGTATATGAACGGGTTAGAAAAATTGAAAATATATTTGGCAAGCCTTATCAGAATATTCAAAAAGGGCCGTGAAAAAAAAGATTTGTTTTTTGGGATCTTCCATATTGGGAATATTTACTAGTTAGACACTGTATTGATGTTACACATGTGGAGAAAAATATTTGTAATGCTATAATAGGGATATTGTTGAACATACCAGGAAAAATAAATATATGGTATAAGGTTAGAAAGGACATGTTAGAAATGGGCATACAGAAGGAGTTAGCACCGCAAGATTAAGGAAAGCGGACATGTCTTCCTCCGACCTATTGTACACTATCTAGAAAGGAGAAGACTACCATTTGTGAGTGTTTATTTAGTGTTAAGGTTCCACATGGATATGCATTAAATATAAAAAGCTAGCTGAAGATCCTATTGCTTCTTTTTCTTCATCATCGATGATGCAATCAGATGCCACCACATTATATGATCAGAGTCTTAACTGGATAAGAGCTAGAACAAAAAATATAGATGAAGAAAATTATATACTACCAGGCAAAGAAACAAGAGAGGTGGTACAAAAAATAGTATGTAATATTTTGCTAATGACTTTTTTTATTTAATTTAGTCGCATTTTACTTATTGATTATAATGATTTTTATTTATGTTTAATTAATTATTGTTTTATATAAAAATTGCTTCTTTTTTTTACATATGTTTGCTTACGACTTTTTGTATTTTAGTTTTGATGAATATATATGTTTAATAGGAGTTGATGCGGGAAGAAGTAAATTAGGGGATTTAGGTTCCAAAGGGCCAAGATGACATCCTAACACATGCACTCGACAAATCCAAACATGCTGGCATTGTTTGTGATGTAGGAATTGGGGCGACTATTTCCAGTTTTTTTGGTAAACAAAACAAGAGAAAACAATCTACCTCCATATTAGTTGAAAAAATAAAGAATGAAGTAAGCAATGAATTGATGGCTGAATTTCAGTCTAAGCTGGAGGCACAATAAGAGATATTTATGAAGCAGATGGAGCACTTAAAGAGTATGATGGCGATGCAACATGAACCTAACAATAGATCCTCTCAATTTATACCTGAGATGGAAGTGGATGTGGGTACATCACAAGGTTGCCCCATTCCGAGCAGTTGTCATTCTTTTAACCCATTTTTTCTAATAGGAGATACATAGATAATTTATGAATTTTATTTATTTCTAATTACACTCACGCTATACACTCATACTTGCTTAATATACACTTATATTTATACTCATATTAAGCCCTAATAATAGCTAATCTTGCTTTTTTTAATGATTATAAAGACACTACCTCAAACGTGCCAACTTGCAATTTATCGTAATAGGGAAAGATCATAGTGGCGAAGGGCACGATTCATGAAACTAGTGTATTGTTGCACATTATTCTAATGGCCCCGAATCACTATAGAGTATCTGTGGATTTTGCATTTCCTGAATATCTGTCACACCCATCAATTTTGATATTGATTTACGTGTAAGTTTTGGAAATTTATTGGAAAAGTGAGGTAAATTGTAATATATATATATATATATATGTATGCTTCGGTGTGAGATTTATTAAACCAAAAACACTGATAAGTAAAATATATTGTTATGTGAATATTGATGTATTGAAAATATAATTTTTTTTTTTTTGTAAAAGGCGTTGATATTAAAGAAATTGAATATTTGAGAGGAACAATTTTAATAAGAAGTGATGATAACTTTATTAGATATTTTAGGTTAATTAAATAAATAAAGTCAACTAGAGACTAAGAGAGAGATTTTTTATATCATATTATGCCATGTAAGGTATCATGTGGCACACATGCATGCTAATCAAGTTTTAAATCTACCTATATAAACCTTAAAAAACCCCAATTTTACCCATCTTATTTTTATTTTTTTGGTATGGCTGAAACCTTCCCTCCCCTACCCCTTCTCTTCATTCTTTTATCCTCCATAGAGATAAACACAAAGAAGTTTATGGAGAGAGGATCTTGAAGACACAAAGTTATCTTAATGTGTTAATTTGAAGGGAAGTTATGTGAATTTTGGTCAAGGAGGAGATGAATTTGCATGTGGAATTTCAAGATTTGTAAGAGGAAGAGTTCATGCTTGCATGTGAGATTCAAGGAATGTAGATGGTAGAAATAACTTAGTTTAAGATTTGAGTTAGATGATAGAAGTTGCATCTAGGACAAGTTATGTTCATATGTCTATAACTTTTGCTATATAATCTGGATTGAAGTTATTCTAGTTTCTTTAATTCTCTTAAACATATACCTAAATTTCTTATGAAGAAAAAAAAGTGAAATTTGGTCGGTACCTATATGAAAAATAGGTTGTAAGTTCGGATGTGAAAACTATCACTAAGCTAGTAGTGCAATTTTAAGTGAACAGTATGTATTTTTCTTCTTATATCTTGAGTTATATATTTTGAAATTTCTTGATTCTAAAACCAAACTAAACTTAACATCTACACCTAAAATTTTTGTGCAGAAAACATTCCTAAAATTTGTCTTTTTCATGTCCAAAATATTTATGTAAATTTAGATTATGAACTATTTGAAATGTCTTGAATAGTAAGAGATAGATTAATCATAACTTTTTCTTTGAGAGGCCTTTAAATGTGATTTAAATTGGGTTAGAAAGCTAACATATGGGATTACATCTTTTATGAAGAGTGTAATTGAAAATCTGTATATTTATAGGTGTAAAGGTAGAATCAAAATAGAGAATAAAATCTGTCTATAGTGACAGTGTAGTTGTAAGTGAACAGCCCTTACTAAGTTAACTGTAACTTTTGATATAGAAGTTGGTTTTAAGTGATACAACATTCTGTGAAAAGAAACATATAGAGGTATAACTTACATGAAGACTATAAAGTAAAATAATATCAGGAAATAGGTTGAAAACATAAATCAAAAATGAATTTTGAAACTGCCTACTACATCTTTTGATTGAACAATCTCTAATTATTTGCTTGTAACTTCACCTATAGAATTCTGATTTAAGGGAAACAAGAACCACTAAAAGCTTAAGCATAGCTCTATAACTTTCCAAAAGCATGATAAATTTATTTTTGCTTAAAACTAGCTCAAAAAGGGGCTAGAAAATAGAATAAGTGCAGAAGTTGTAATGAAAATATAAAGTTTTATAATTATGCAGCCTAATTGTGGCTTTAGATATTAATACATGGTCATGATCATTATAGGAAGTGAAGTAGAGGGCGGGGACAACCACCAAAAGGATTAAGCAAATTACAAGCCTTATTGTTTTGTTTGGTTGCTCAAATTAGGTATGTACATAACCACATTTGGGTTTAAATATTTGATGCTGACGATTCTATAAGTTAATTATGATGAATCTGTAAGTACTAAATGATGAACCTGTAGCATATAAATGATGAATCCGTATGTTTTGATCATTGAACCTATAAGTTGAAGAAGATGAATATGCTATGATGAAATGTATTATTGGTGATTATGAATGTTGTAGGGCGGTTCGACCTAGGTGAACCATATGGTACTTGTGAGGTGATTCTTATTGTTGCAATCATGTATGAATGAAGTATGTCATCATGATATTTTGCTTGGTATGCCTTTGGAGGTTGAGATGCTTGTTGACATGTGAACAACTTAAATGGTTAAATGCATGATGATAGAGTTTGGTATTGTTATGAAAATTGAGAATTTGATATTAAATGTTGAATTCATATTCTTGTGGTACCAAATTATTTGCATAAACTTATTTTTGGTTGACAATGAAATGGACAACAAATGCCTAAATTACTCTAACTAGGACTAGAATTAGGATAGATAGCATGCTATTGAGGGAATCTTGGTACCATTTCAGGCTTGGAGTTGGCCATCATAGAAACGATACCCATGCGTCTAGGGGTTATGCCTAGAGTGGCACCCGTAAATACTTGAGTTTTATCTTTATCAGGTGGAGATCCTGAGAGGCTTGGAGTAGTCGTAGTGTCCCATGTCCATTTTAGTCCGGTTAAGAGTATAAGAGTACAAATCTTGGCATTTGAGACTAAGATAAACGTTGAGCTGAATTATGGTTGCGTATAATATATGAACCATGATAAATGATATGATGTATACATTGTTGTGATGAAATGGAAAATTACTTGAGCTATTTCACTTTGTCATGCATACATATTAAAATGTATATAATGTTCATGCATACATGTCAATTAAATCTATATGTTGTTATATACCGCTAAACATATTGTGTTTAGCATGTGAAACATGTAGATAGTAAGCTGTTGATAATAGAAAAAGCCCACAGAGGGAGAAAATGAAGGACAAGTTGTTAGAATGGGTGATACAACTTTATTTTGTATATTTTCTTTTGGGGTTGGGGATTAACTTTGTGTATCCTTAAATTTATGAAAAGGTTATATTTTTTATGAATTTTGTAAACATTTTGGACATATGAGAGCTATAACTTTTATATTATGAAACTTATGTTGACACACCTTTTATAAATTAATTATTTATATTTCCTTTAAGTCATCATGACCATAATGCAAAGTTATTTTAAAAAGTCAGTTTTAAACTCTCATGCATTGTATTATCTCTCTATATAATTAGAAATGGTCTCCTGATTATATGGTGGGGTATTACAATATATATCAGAACCGCTTTTAGTGTCAGTAGGTGAATTTTATACTATGGGGCTAGGCACATGGAAGTTTTGTTCAATAGCCACGATATCTTGTCATCCTTGTTATGGTGCTTCACTATCATTCACTAATTGTTTATTGCAAATAACACATCCACTTAATTTTCATTTATATCATAACATTCATAATAATATATTATTAATTGATAGAAAAATATAATTCAAGTATAAAAAAAGACGCAAGGTAGTGGTTTTACCAAAGAATCAGTTACGAACCCACCTCCGCCTTTAGTTAATGAGAAGCTTTTAACAAGTTTGACTACTCGTATGCTCGACTTGCATGACTTGGCTTTCGAATAATAAATTGGAAAATTGATTAAATTTCTTCTTCCGAAAGAATTATTTTGGTATCTACCAAATATTGATAATAAAGTCTTAATCGGACAAGAAGATATCTCTCAACTCCTCTCTCTGGATTGGCTCGATATCTCCATCATTAAAGTTTTTATGCTTTAAGATTATAGAATATATTTTTAGTAATTATAAGATTAAATTGCTATAGTCAAATGTTGTATTGACTTAGGTCGAATTGGTGAATTATAAATGCAGGTACCTCTATAAGCTATGTGTGCAATTATCTATACCGATTGGATTCCTATACTCAAGTTTTTTACTAATGATAGGTACTAAGGATACCCAATCAGTATAGAATTATATGAGGGCAGTTTTGAAAAAACAAGAAAATAAAAATTTTGTTTTCCTACTATATATTGAGTAAGATAACATTTGCCTTTATCTCAATTTTTGATTTAGCATTTCATTTTGAATTTTTTATTAGTTAAAAATATATGTATGTCTACAATCAATATTGGATGTTGATTATTTTTTGATGTGCACGAGGTGATATATTTTTCATAGATCCTCTCGGCAATTTGAAGAGAAAAATTGGACGTGTGAAAGAACTCATCAATATGTAAGTTATAATATTTGCTCTAATAGCTTAAATATTTTTAGTTATATTATGTGCATGTTAATTTGATAGAAATTTATTCTCTAGGATATATAGACTATATCGTTGTGATGGTAGAAAATGTGTAAGAATGATATCAACTTGACATTATATTGAGATAATAATTTTAATTTTCCTATATCTTATTAATATTGCAATGTATTTAATAAATTGAATTGAGTAATAGTTTGATTTTTTTTTTTTGGCATTTTTTCTTAGTGTCCAATACAAGAGGGAGGTTTTGAATGTGAATACTATATTATGAGATATATGTAAAACATAGTAATCCATTATAGCACAAATACTACATTAGCTAAGATATCTTTTATTTCTAACACTAGCTATGCAATTTAAATTTTCAAGTATATATATATAATTATATTGGCTAGCGAGCTATTATATGTAATGATATATTAATAATTTCAACTGTGTTTGTTTTTTTTTTTTGTATACTTTTCAAACCGATTCATTTACTTCGGCGCAAATAGATGAAATTAGAGAGATATGATCGGATTTTTTTGCAAGTGAGTGTAAGTAGATTATAATAATTTTTCTATATGTTATACAATGATACTTTGATATTTAAATTTGTAAAATTGTGCTAAATACAATTATTTTTAATTGCAAGTTGAGTTGTTCCATTTTGATGCAAATAATGAGTAGATAGATTTTGAGTTTGTGAATTGTTTTGTATAAATAACTATAATATGATTATGAGTTGAGTTATTGGTAGAAGCCTATAATGTCTTGAGTTGAAGTTGTGATTAATATATTATGAAATTTGAGCTTATGAATAGTTAGTATGCTTGTGAATTGAGTTATTGGAAGAAGCTTATAATGGCATGTGATAAATTTATAATGTATTTGAAGTGTTAAATTTGAGATTTTTGAATATTCTTTTACTAATTATAGATATGTAAATTTTTGTAATTGTATTGAAAAAACAAACCAAATAAGTTTGTTATAAACGAAATAGACACATTAGATGTATATCAGATGCATTTGTTTTGATCATAACAAAAGCATATGAGTCGTCATTTAGATGCGTTTCATTCTTATATGTTTTTTCTAACCAGACGCATTTAACTTGAAAAACAAATATAAAAGACTCTTTTCTCTAGTTAGTGTAAGACTCATCCTATTGGTTACTTCAATGAGTTATTGTCTAAACTCACTTGACAACTCATCTGCCACCTTGAGTTTACGGGGGGATGTTGATAGATATTATCCTCAAATCATGGACCATTATTGTATGCTATAATTATGCTTGTAATATGTTTTTCCCATAATTAATTTTGCTGTAATTACTCAAGTGGTCTTAGGTACCTTCTTTATACACTTTCCTTTAGGTATAAATACCCCTCATATATCAGCAATAAACATATTCTCTTCATTATTCTATCCATATATTTCTTTTATCAATATATATATTGGAAAGCAGAAGTATGGTTATTTATTTTGTGATTCTTAAATTTTTTTGTTTATTATGAAACGAATTTGCAAATTGCTCATTTATCTCGAAAATAAGCTTCAAAAGCAATAAATATACACCATATATATATAGATTTTAAGAATACGCTCAAGTTTTTATTGGGTTGTCCAAGACAAGATAGGCGAAAAGTAAAACAAAAATAAAAGAAAGCAAAACTGAAAAAATGAGATGGTAATGAAGTCGATGATTATGGTTAAGAATAATTTGGATTAATTCCCGGCGTTTTTTCAACATACCTAGGTCGTGTTACTGGTGCAATTTTGTATTCTAACGGTTCTCCTTGAGAGTTAATTAAAAAGGATTTGCCTTGTCCATCAATTACCTCTGGATTGAATTCAAGTACTGCACTTGCAGATTCATCAAATCCTTCTAAAAGGTTGCCTGGCGACTCGGAAGTCTGCTGTTTCTGAATAATTGTGGTTAATTCCCGGTGTTTTTCCATCATACCTAGGTCGTGTTACTGGTCGACGAGGTCGTCGTGGTACAGTTCTGAATTGAAAATGATTTGTCTTGTTCATCAATTACCTCCGGAAGCAATCCAAGTACTGGACTTGCATGTTGCTCTACTGATCTGGGAAAAAAGAATGATATTATATATTGAAGAAGCTCCCAAAAACGTGGGATTCTCTCCTTTTCAATCTCTTCTTCTTGTTTGTTTCTATCTCTGCATAATTATATTAAGGAGATTTTTCAAAAATGCAAAAAAAAAAAAAAAAAAACTCTTAAATATTACAACTTCACCTCCAATTATAGCTTTTTTTCAAAACTACTAAACGCACCCAAAAAAAATATTACAAGAACGCTAAAAAAAAATATTACAAGAGTACATAAACTCAAAAAGTTATC
This sequence comes from Balakata baccata, assembly GCA_949630135.1. Classification (NCBI taxonomy): domain Eukaryota; kingdom Viridiplantae; phylum Streptophyta; class Magnoliopsida; order Malpighiales; family Euphorbiaceae; genus Balakata; species Balakata baccata. The sequence continues at coordinate 15,065 of CATIWF010003258.1, read as the reverse complement.
CCAAAATATACCAAAAAGTGCATATTCGGTATACTTTCAGTACACTTTGAATATATTGTGGTTTGATATCCTTAGAAATACATTGGTTATACCTTAATTTTGTATGCCTAGTAATACTTTAGATATACCTTGAAAATTACTTAAGAATTATTTGGATATACTTTAGAAATATTTCGGTTATACCTTAAGAATATTTTAAGTATATATTCTTTAGAAATACCTTGGTTAAAATACCAAATTTTCATAAAAAAAAAAAAAGAAGAAGAAGAATTGATTAAACAACGCAATATTTCCAACCAAAGCTCCGTAAAGAAATTGCAGAAAGAATTAAATATAACATTAAAAATAAAAAAAAGTAAAGAACAACTTATATCACTAAATGATGTTTGACATAAGATTACAAGAAATTTAAATTAAAATCAAATCAAGGGTATATACCATGATCGAAAGCCACTCCAAAATTTTGAAATCTTTTTTGCCAAGCAGTTTCTCATATATGCAACGTGAACAACCTATCTTTAAACTGAACTTCTTTTGTCATTGATTTATCAACAAGTTTTTCCCTACCTCGTTATTACTAGGAATAATCATCTTTAAAAGAATGCGTCTACAGGAAACCATTGTGAAAATTGAATGATTGGGAGAAAATTTAAAATCGATTAAATTAAATAAATATTATTAGATTAACAAGGCTTAATAATAGAAACTGGTTAAAAAAAAATGATGAATTGGTGGAGTGGGCGGAACCAAAGTTATGGGATGAATTTTGGTTGAAGAAAAATGAAGTCCACTGCGGTTCTGCGGAAGTAAATTGAGTTTATATTGAAGGAAGAAATTTGGATTAATTACACTTATAGCCAATGAACTTTGTATTACTTGCATATAAATTATAATTTTTTATTTTGTAATACTAAAATCACTAAACTTTATAAACTATTGTAGAAAAGTTATCGTCGACTAATTTTAATGAGTTATCAACCGGAAAACTCATTTCTTGTGGATTTATTGGGCTGTAATAATATCACAACTTCACCACTAGTTATCTCTAACCATATTTCTTGACAAGTTGTAAGAAAATATGGTTGGAAATAACTAATGGTACTGTTGTGATATTATTATTGGCGATAATTTTTTTACAATTCGTCAATAAATATGACAAGAGGTCTGTTGTTGTAATACTATTATAATCCAATAAACCCACAAAAAATAAATTTTCCGACTGACAATTTGTCAAAATTGGCCGGTGATAATTTTTCTGCAATAATTTATAAAATTTGGTGATTTTAGTGTTACAAAACAAAAAATTATAATTTAAATGTAAGTTATACAAAGTTGAATAAACATTAATATAATTAACCTAAGAAATTTTGCTTAAAAATTTAGTTGAACCGTACGAGCCATATGGTGATTGAAGGGGAAAGAATTTCATCTTTCATGTGAATAATCATGTAAACCGTCGTTGAAATGGAGGGAAATGAAAAAAGAAAGTAAGGTGAGAAAGAAAAAAATAAGTAAAATTGAAAAGTGAATTTAATAAAAATGAAAAACAAAAAAAAGTGCACGTATTGTTGGAGAAAAAAAAAGTTAAAAGATGGTTAATGGTGAAAATTTCTCAATAATAATTAATATAATGGGATTTTAAGTAGATTACTAAATTTTAAGTTTTTTTTTTTTAAAAAATACCCACGCTTTGTTTACTTTTCATTTTTATTAAATCCGCTTTTTAACTTTATCTTTTTTATTTTTTTATTTCCATCGACGCCGAAACCAGCCCCGTGATTATGAGACCAACTGTGATGACCGTTGGAACAAGAACTGACCTCTTTAATAGAATGACTTTCAATTTTTATTTTTATTTTTTATTAGATTGGAATGACTTTCAATTGATAATTGATTATAATATAAATATTCTCTTTATGACATTTTCCATTTTCTCTCTACATTGCATTCTGTTTTGTGATAGTTTCTAAGGAAAATTAGTGGTAATTCTGAATATTCAGGTGGACTATTGTTGTATTATATATATATATATATTGGTGTTAATAATTGTGTTATTTAATCAATTTATTCTTTTTTGTTAAAAAAATTTAGACAATTTTATCAAAGTATTCTCAACAAATTATTAAGAATTTTTAAAGTATTTTTGAGTTATACCCAAGATATATCGAACCAAAAAATATCCAAAATAATTTTATAAGATATACCGACCCAATATATACCAAAAATATATTAAATGTGTATTTTTTTTTGTATATTTTAGAGTGACTTTTGAGTTTAATTATTTTTAGACTCTTTTGATAGGTTTGAAAAAAAACTTTTAATGAAATTGTTGTAATATTTTAGAAGTTTTGTGATTTTTTTTGAAAAATTTTCCCTCTTCAAGACCTGCATCTCGGGGCCCACCAGGGACTAGCAGGGGCCCCATCTTGCTCTCTTCTAGCAACACTTCTGAAGGCCCAGCAGATACACACTCAAGCCCAACAGCAACAACTTCAATATCTTCTACAAAAAAGATTCCTTTCTTCAGGACCTAAAGACGGCTCCTTTGCATCTCAAATATGCGGTTTCGAAGTTCAAATCCTTTAACAAGATATTGAAGGGGAAACTAAAAAGTAAAGGCAAAGAGAAATTAATGTCTAAAAGGAAAATTACTTTAATTCGAAAACCTTTAGACAGTCATATAGCTCAAAATAATAAAAAGTTTTTTTAATTCTTTCGTAAGTATTTCTTTGAGACAGATCGAATTCTTCCAATTCGTAAGATGATGGAATTTTGTTTTGATGCTGAGGACAATGTCGTAGCTAATGTCCTTGTTAACCTTATTGAGTAGAATGCATCAGGTTGGAAAACATCATTTTATTGCCTCCTCTCTATTTTGGCATGGAATAGCATGTGCTAGCGTTGTCTTTTGCTTTCAGTCTTTCTTTTGTCTAATTGTTTTTCTTTTTCAGCTGCTTGTGTTTATGGGCAAGATTTTTGTTAGTTCTTCTAGTTTAGTTCTTGTTCTGTTCTTCCTTTGCTTGAAGCTAGGATCACTTGTCTTGCTCAGGCTCTTTCGTTAATTTTAAGGAGAAATTTTTTCATCATTTTAATCTTTAATTAATATGGTTTTTCCCTCTCACTTTAATAAAAGTCTTATTGCTTTCTAAAAAAAATCTAAGACACCATTTGAATTGAGGGAATATAAAATCTATGGATTGTAAAATTCCTGGATTCTGATAATTCTATCATTTGATTTGACTATAAAATTTATGGATTGATAATGTAATTTTCTTTATACATATGTTTAGTTAAATTACCACAATTTATGGATTTAACAATTAATTTTCAAATTTATACTTTGTTAAATATTGATAATTTATTATTAATTAAGCATATATAATTAATTCCACTATATACTTAAAAATTTTAAAAATAAAATTAGTTATTTTAAGAGTTGAAAAATAAAAAAATAAAAAAAATAAAGTTAGTATATGTTATAATGTTTAATTACATAATAATAATAATAATAATAATAATAATAATAATAATAATAATAAAGCAATTAGTTGAAATTAAAAGAAAAATATTTTTTACATTTTTAGAATTAAGTATAGTTTTGGAATATTATTAATTTATTAAGTATACTTTTGGAATAAAAAAAATTGGCAACATTCTTTCATAAATCAAAATTAATGGATTTTGAACTTTTCCATAAATCCTTCAAAAATAAAGAATTTTGGTGGATAAAATTTTTTTTAAAATCCATGAATTTTGATATTTTTTAAGTAGTTAAATGATAAATTTAGTATAAATCTTTAGCTTGATCAAAATTTTTCATTTAAAATCATTCAATTCAAATATAGCCTAAATAGATTTGATCTGTTGGTTAATTTGAGACGTCAATTATATATGGGGTAGTTAGCTTGTATGGTATTAAGCAATGTTATCAAAATTGGCCCAGCCAGTTCAACTGAAAAAATCGGGAACCGGCCACCAGATTGGGTGGTTTTGGACCATAAAAGTCTCAAAAAATTGGTTGATCTAGCTAGTTTTTCCAGTTTGTAAATTCAAAAATCACCCAAAAATATCACCTTTTTGTACATGGTGGGAGTTAAACTTGAGTCTTTAAATGTAGTTTTTAAGCTTTTATTATCAAACTATTTATAATATGTGATTAAAAGTATTATTTCTTTTTATATTAGTTACATTTACAAATAAACTTATCTAGATTTACATAAAATTAACTATTTATAAAAGTATTCATATTATCTAGATTTACATAAAATTAACTATTTATAAAATTATTCATATTATTGAAAAGAGATTATATGAATTCAATATTAAGTTTTTTATATTTTTGTTATAAAAGTAAAACTATGACAAATAAATAATTTTTGAAATTATTTGATGTTTTGAATTATAAATATTTAAAATCAATACATGATTATGTATTATATTATCAACAATTCAATATACAACAATGCATTAATTTAATTTTTTATAAAGTATTAACATTATCTAAAATATATATATATTTAATAAATTTGAATTTACATAATTGTATTTATATTACTACTATAAATCATAATAAAATTATTATATAAATTATTTTTAAAATTAGTTAATTCAATATAAAATATTTTACTTGAGAAATAGAAATGAATGTATGTTGAATATTATTTTTTACAAATTATTATTTATTATAATTTTTTAAAAAATAAAAAATATATAGATAAATAAATTATATTATTTTTTAAAATAGAATATATAAATATTGATATTATTATTCTTAAAAATATTTAAAAATATATTTATATATTAATTTGAATTTCAATATTTAATATTTTGAACATATTATTGTGTATGAAATATATTTAATTGAAATAATTTTTATATTTTACTATATATAAAATATTATATTTTATAAGAATTTTATATAGACCGGTTTAATCTCAGTTCGATCTTAAACCCATAATTTATCACCTTTCCCGGTTCATTTGCTGGACCAATCAACCTTGGTATGAAGTCATGTGCCGGCAACCATTTTAATTTTAGATCAACATCTCAGTTTTTTTCCCTTTTTTGAAATAAATTCAAAAACACCCTTAATTTTTCATTCTACATTCAAATACATACCTATTTTTGGGTTAATTTCATATATGTTTACTAACAATTTGCTCTTATTGCATTAGAATTGCATAATTTTTTTTATTCCAAAAAAATCAATTGAATTATATTTTTATTTTACTAAAGTCATTTTTGGCCAATTTTTAAATATGAGTAACTGTAAAGTTGATGTTGAAGCTAATGTGTCATCTAAGTCTGACATAATATCGAAAATATGATGTGTCTCTGAAAAATTAATTGAAAGCGACTTTAGTGAAATATTAAAAATAAAATTCAATTTTACTGCGATAAAAGTAAAATTTAGTAATCATACTTAAATTAACCACAATTGTTTTTTATCAGTACTCTATAATTGCAAGTTTTGACTATTCCATATATGTATATATACTACAGAAATTTTATCAATGCTCTATAGTTTTATTGGCTTGTCCAAGACAAAATAGGCGAAAAGTAAAACAACAATAAAAGAAAGCAAAACTGCAAAAATAACAAGCCAGAAGAAAAAAATGAGATGGTAATAAAGCAAATGATTGACTGAATTTCATCTACGGTTCTCCAATTATATAATTCGTAACAATTCGGTACCTGAAAAATTATTTGTAACACAAAATTACCTCAATTATCTAACTCGTAACAACTCGGTACCTGAAACATTATTTGTAACACAAAGGTACCTCAATTTTTATTTTGTAACACTAAAGTACCTCAATTTTTATTTTGTAACTAAATAGTACTTCCGTATTTAAATGTTAGTCTCCCTAATATAAGTGTGATATAAAATATTAACATCAAATAAATTTTAATAAAAATAAAATTAAATGTAATATTTACATTAGATAAATTTTAATTTTACTGACTGTGTATTACAACTAATTTTTTTTATTAAAATTTATCTGGATATTTCATGTTATACTTCTGTTAAAGAGACTAAGGAGTGTTTGAGAATGCTGTTAAGTGTTCCAAAAGCAAGTTTTGAATTTTTTTGATTTAATGGACTATTTTTTTTAATTTTTATGAATTATTTTTTTTTTCAAATATACCTCTGAGAAAAAATATCTATTTATCTGTATTTACCAAAAATATTTTTAAAACTCAAAAAAGTTAAAAATATAATTTTTTTTTTTCCGAAAAATATTTTTTCTAAACACAATGTTAAATGAACTCTAATAGTTGAATACATAAGTACTATTTAGCTACAAAATAAAAGTTGAGGTATTTTTGTATTACAAATAATTTTTAAAGTACTGAATTGTTATAATTTACATAATTATAGTACATTTATGTTACAAATAGTCTTTCAGATATTGAGTTGTTACGAGTTAGATAATTGAGGTATCTTAGTATTACAAATAATTTTTCAGGTACCGAATTATTACGAGTTATATAATTGGAGGGCCGTAGATGAAATTCACCCCAAATGATTAATTCAAAATTGGTTTAGAATAATTTGGATTAATTCCGGGTGTTTTCCCATCATACCTAGGTCGTGTTACTGTTCCACTGCTAGTTGGTGGTCGTGGTACTCTTTGAGAGTTCTGAATTGAAAGGGATTTGTCTTGTCCATGAATTACCTCTGGATTGAATCCAAGTACTGGACTTGCAGATTCATTACATCCTCCTAAACGGTTGCCTGGCGAGCCGGAAATCGAATCGGATATTGGTTCGACTGCTGTTTCTGAATAATTTTGGTTAATTCCCGGTGTTTTTCCATCATGCGTAGGTTGTGTTACTGGTTCGCTACCAGGTTGTCGTGTTACGCTTTGAGAGTTCTGAATTGAAAAAGAATTGCCTTGTTCATCAATTACCTCGGGATTAAATCCAAGTACTGGACTTGCAGATTGCTCTACTGATCTGGGAAAAAAGAATGACATCACATGTTGAACAACCTCATAAAAATATGGGATTCTCGCTTTTCCAATCTCTTCTTCGTGTTTGTTAACCCTATTAGAATTGGATGGCATTCTAATTTTTCTCTCTTTCTATCTCTGCTTAATTATATTATTCCCACTTTTCCTGGGCTTCTGCACGCACTTATGAGTTATGCCTCTCATATATATAAACAGAAAAAAAGAGCATGTGCCTAATTAATTTGGGGGCAAAAGAATGAACAAAAAAAATTAGGGGCAAAAGAAAAATATGTACTTACATCTTCATCTACATTATCTGTAGATTAATTCAATCATAAAATAACACATATTTAATTAATTTTTTAACATTATTTGATGTGAATAAAATTTATATACATATTATTGTATAATTTAATTAATTTACAAATGACATGGTATATATACTAAGTTTATTTAAAAAATTTTCCGAATTACAAGCTTTAAAGCCCAATAAAAAAAAGTAGAGAGCTTATATATATATGGGGTAGTTAGCTTGTTTAAAGTCATGTGGCGGCAATGATTTTTTATAATTCAGTAATTTTCAATCAATATTTTAGTTTTCTTATTATTTTTTTAGGATGTAATTTAAAAAAAAAAAATTACTTTTAATATTATAGAACCTCTCCATATATAATGCAGGTTGATTATTAATTGATGTGAAATACGATACCAAAAAGCTTGATGATTGATAAAGAGAGTCTATTGTTTATCATATATAAATCTCTACTTAACATTTATCAACATAAAACTATATATGGGGAGTTTGTAACGGCCTATACTCAATTGTTTTATAATAAATGGTTGTTATAAATTTAAAGAAAAGAAACTATGAAAAATAGTAAGAAAATAAAAGAAGTGAATAGAGATTAGAGAGAATATTTTTTATGTAATTTGTTCATTCATCAAACCTCTATTTATAAGTTTATAAATGAGATGAGTTACATGATTTAATTATAAAATTCAAATCACAAGTTAACTACACAATAAAAATTAAAAATAATAGTATGAGAGGTTATGAAAATATAGATGTAAGAGTTATGGATATTCATTGGTCAATACAAATCTTCATAACACTTTCCCTTGAATGTCAATTGACAAGAACATGTCTTGTTAAAACCTTACTAGAAAAAACCATATGGGAAGAAAAATCTAGTGAAGAAAAATAGTACATTTCTTGTATAATACGCATATGAAACTGGCTCATTAAAAACCTTGTTAGTAAAACCCAGTGGAACAAAAACTTAGTCAAGGAAAAGAGTACAACATATATTTTCTCCTTCTCATAAAAACATCACTTTAAGTCTCGAAGTCGACGCATTCCAAGGCTTTGCACACGCCTTTCAAATATTGCAGTGGGCAAAGCTTTTATGAATAAATCTATCAAATTATCACTTGATTGAATTTGTTGAACATCCAGTTGTCCACTTTTATCAAGATCATGTGTGAAGAATAACTTAAGAGAAATATATTTTGTCAAGTCTCATTTAATGTAACATCTTTTTAACTGTACTATATATATTGTATTATCTTCATATAACACCGTAGAAGTTCTTTTGCTGACAGATAAATTGCTTGTTTCATGAATATGTTACATCATTTGCGTCAACCATATACATTCTCGACTTGCTTTGTGAATTACAATTATTTTAGCATGATTTGAAGATGTGACAGTCAAAGTTTGTTTTGTTGATTGCCATAAAAAGCAGTTTCACCATTCATAAAAACATAACTTATTTTAGATCAAGCTTTATATGGGTTAGATAAAAATCTTGCATCAACATAACTAATTAGTTTCAATACAAATTTATTTGAATAAAATAATTCAATTGTTTCTCGAAAATAACGAAAAACATGTTAACTTCATTCCAATGTCTTTGTGTTGGAGAAGAACTATATCTTACCAATAAACTTACTAAAAATGTAATATCAGGTCGTATAGTATTAGTAAGATATAATAATATACTAATTGCACTAAGATATGGTACTTCAAGACGAAAAATTTCTTATTCATTCTCTCGTCGAAAAAGATCATTTTTCACATCAAGTGACTTCATAACCATTGGAGTACTCAATGAATATGTTTTATCCATATAAAATCTTTTAAAGACATTTTCTATGTAAGCTGATTGATGTACTAAGATACTATTAGCTAAATACTCAATTTGTAAACCAAGACAAAATTTTGTTTTTCTAAGATCTTTCATTTCAAACTCATGCTTCAAATAATCAGTTGTCCTTGCAAGCTATTCAAGAGTTCCAATAATATTTGAATCATCAACATATACTGCAACAATAGAAAATCTATTTTCTGATTTCTTTATGAATACACATGGGCATATAGGATCTTTTTTATATCCTTTTTTCGACAAATATTTACTCAAACGATTGTATCACATTCATCCTGATTGTTTTAGACCATATAATAATCTTGTAACTTGATAGAATAAATATTTCGGAATTTTATGTCCTGCAATTTAGATATTTTAAATCCTTCAGGGATTTTCATGTAGATATCATTATCAAAATTATCATATAAATAGGTCGTAACAACATTCGTAAGATGTATATCAAGTCTTTCATGTACTGCAAGACTTATAAGGTATTGAAAAGTTATTGCATCCACCACAGGAAAATATATTTGTTCACAATCAATGCTTTCATAACTTCGTTATTTTCATTTCGTTTTCACACAAATACTCATTTGTATCCAACGGGTTTTACACCTTCAGGTATTTTAATTATTTGTCTAAAAACTTCACATTTATTAAGTGAATTTAATTAAGCCTCCATTGTGTTTTTTCATTTTGGCCAATCACATCTATTTTGACATTTTTCAATTATTTTTGGCTCTAAATCCTCATTTTCCTCTATAATATCAATTGTTACATTATAAACAAAGATGTCGTCGATAACTATTTTATAAATTTCATTTTTTTCCTATAACAATATAACTTATTAAAATCTTTTCATTATTACCATTTTCAGGTACCAAAATCTATTCTGGAGATTTATTTGTTGTTATGTTATTAGACTCTTTAGGAATTTCTACTTTCTCAATTAGCTTATCTGGTTGACTAATTCATTTTCTTTTTCTAGAAATTTTATCTTTGGAACCAATTGATCTACCACACTTTAGGCGTGCTTTAGACTCATTAGCTGTAGCAAGTTGTCCTACGAGGACGTCAATTCGAGCATGAGCATTTGCAACTGGTATATGTGATTTAGTCACTCTTTTAAAATCAGTAAATACATTAGGTAATTGATTTGCCAAATTTTGAAAATATATTATTTTTTGTACTTTTTGCTTACATTGATTAGTACAAAGATCTAGATGTGTTAAAGATGATGTATTCTACATAATTTCATGATTCTGCTACTTTGTTTCTCCCCCAAATATTAGAAAAATTGTCTCATTAAAATGACAATTTGCAAACCGTGCTGTAAATAAATTACAAATCAATGATTCAAGATACTTAACGATAGAAGGAGATTCATATCCGACATATATTCTCAACCTTCTTTGATGTCTCATTTTAGTGCGTTGTGGTAGAGCAATATAAACATAAACCGCACATTCAAAAATTCTTAAATGGAAATATTTGGCTCCTAACCATAAGCCAATTGTAATAGGGATAACTTATGATATGATGTTGGTCTAATACATATCAGTGCTGCAGCATGCAAAATAGCTTGTCCCCAAGTTGAGATAAGGAGTTTTGTTCTCATGAGTAATGGTCTTGCTATTAATTGAAGGTGTTTAATGAATAATTCTGCAAGACCATTTTGTGTATGAACGTATGCAACTAATCTTTCAATAATTATTCCAACTGACATACAATAATCAATAAAAGCTTGAGATGCAAATTCACCTGCATTATCAAGACGTATAGACTTAATTAAATAATCTGGAAATTGTGCACGTAATTTAATTATTTGTGCAAATAATCTTGCAAATGTTAGTTTGCGACTTAATAAGCATACATGTGACCACCATGTAGATGCATCTATCATTATCATAAAATATTTAAATGGTCCATATGATGGATTAATGGTTCCACATATATCATCTTAAATTCTTTCCAGAAATATAGGAGATTTTAATTCGACTTTTGCTAACAAAGATTGAATAATAAATTTATCTTGAAAACAAAAAGCACATGAAAATTTATTGAATTGAAGAATCTTCTGGTTCTTTAAAAAATGACCATTTGAATTTTCAATTATTCTACACATCATAATTGATCCGGAATAACCCAACTAGTTATGTCAAACAGTACAAATATTTCTATAAATGAACTTCTAGTTTATTACTGCATGTGCTTCAATTGCACTAATTTTGTTGTAGTATAAACCAGAAAATAATGCGGATAATCTTTCCAAAATTCGTTTTTCATTCAAGACTATTAATGTAATATAAAGATATTCCACACTATTATGATTATAAGTCTCAATATGGTACCCATTATGATCTATATCTTTAAAACTAAGCAGATTCCTTTTTGATTTAGTTGATTTTTGATTTAGTTGATAATAAATTATTATCAATCATGAATTTTGTATTACTACTTAAGAGGATATGAGCTTTTCTAGAACTTTCTATCAAATTTGCAAAATCTGATATTGTATTAACATTTATTTCCATAATAGTTAAATTAGAAAAATATTTTCTATTTCTGAATACAGTATGTGTCGTTGCACTATCTGCTAAACATATCTCTTCCTCATTGTCCTTCAAATTTTTTGATGATCTAGGAAAATACATATTCTTAAAAAAAAAATAAATTGCAATAAGTAATTATAAAAATATATTATTTGATAACAAAATTTTAAAATATAATAATATTAAAAATAATATAATCAAATAAATTAAAATATTGCCTTTAAGCACAAATAAATAAAATTTTAGTTATGAACTTTCTTTCATAATATGGATATTTACTTTTTATTTTGGGTATTTTCATGGATCAATTAATCATTTCATTATCTTATATAAAAAGTGCATTTTACCCAATCATTCAAAAACTAGACATCATTTTGGTATACAAAGTTTGTTTTTGCATACTTTATTCTCTCGTTCAGGGAATTTTGATATAAATCAACTAAAATTTTTTGTGTACTTTAGGTACATATTCAATTAACAAAATCTTCATATTATTCCAAATATTTTAGTATACTTCAAATACATATCCAATAAAATACTAAAATTATTCCAAAGAATAAGAGGGTATTTTACTATGAGATAATTATATTTTAATCTCTCATTAAAATGACGATAAAGGAAAATCTAGGCCTTGAATTCCTTCTTTATTAGTATTGACCAAGACTATTTACGTCTAGATGAATTTTAGCATCCAATATTCATGACAAAATATTACTTTTTTTTACTAATGTCATAAATCATAAACTCTTGCAAGTTTTGTCATTAATATTATGATAAAAATAAAATATTAATCAAACTAGAAACAATAACATGTAATTCTAGTCATATTATATAGTAGTATGCTATGATTATATTTATATCAAATATGTAAATATAATAGTCCTTTTAAATAAACCAATTATAATATTAATACTAAATAACATATTATCATTAATAATTTATAATATTGAACAATATTCATATATATTCATAAATAGACATGTTTAATGAGTATTTATAAATGATAACATATTAGAAATAATTAATTAAATGCTCTCATAAATATATATTTAAATAATCATAATTGTAAGGTAAATAATATAAATATTTTGTAATATATATAATATAATTTTAATTAATCTATTTCATAATTCACTAGATCTATAAGCAACGAGTGTATATATGTCAATCTAGAATGTACAAAAACATGAAAATTAGTTTGAAGAAAGACTAAATCAATGCCAACCAGTATGTTCATATCTACCAACATGAACATTTTTACATTTATTGTCTTGTTACTTTTCAAATATAGCCAACATTTCAAATTTCAATCCCAACCTTCGGAAATTAAAATTTCCAAATCGATAGTTTCTTATTTAATTTGTTAATCACACAATAATAATAATAATAATAATAATAATAATAATAATAATAATAATAATAATAATAATAATAATAATAAGTTTGTATGATCATAAAAAGGAAATTTCCAAAACACCCTCAAGCTTACCAACCAGTTATCAAAACTTTCAACCATGTGAGCATATTGCATGGATTTTCAACTAATAGAATAGGCGCTTTATTCTTTCATTCATTAGCAAAGAATAGATTACAGGGACAAGAATAATAAAAGAAACTATGATCATAGACATAAAACACACAAGTTCATATAAAATTTTCTTATAATTATAGATATAAAATATAATAAAAGTTGAAGATAAATAAGAAATCATTTTTACATGCAATGAGTTAACAAGTTTATTCACCATTATCAATTGTTTTAAACAAAAATTATAGATAAAATTTACCTTATTATATTGTGGAGAGAATGCATACCGATAACATGTTATAAATTTAAAAAAAATAATAAGAAAATAAGAGAAGAGAATAAAGATGAAAGAGAATATTTTTCATGTAATTTGTTCATTCACCAAACTTTTATTTATAAGTTTACATTTGAGAGGAGTTAAATGATTTAATTGTGAAATTCAAATCACAAATTAACTACACAATAAAAATTGAAAATAATGGAATGAGAAGTTATGAAAATATAAGTGTAGGAATTATGGATATTCATTGGTTAATACAAACCTTGGTAACAATGGTTAAATTATATGACTTAAAATAGTTAATTTAGGTTATCACTTGGTGCATAGATTTAAAAAGTTACTTGGAATATTATATAACGTCTCCATATATAACAACACAAGTTGATTATTAATTAATCTGAACTACAATACCAAAGTCTGATGATTGATAAAGTAAGTCTTTTGTTTATCATATATAAAACTTACCTATATATATATATATATATATATATATATATATATATGGGCTAGTTAGCTTGTCTAATGTGACGACAACTATTTTTTATAATTCAGTAACATCAACAATCCAATTTTTATTTATTTATTTTAGAATAATATTTTTATTTATGTAGACCAAACTAATAAAAAGTATCATAAAAATTATTTTTAATACATAACATTCTTTTATTGATTTGGTTTATATAAACTCAATCTATATATATATATATAAATTTTTCCAAGTCTTAATTCGGAACTGCAGAAAAGTTTTGGAATTTTTTTTTCTTTTTTATTTTGTTGTTTGTGTGTGAACGCAAGATGTTACATTTGTAATTCCATTTATTAACTAGTAAATTTTTAATTTTTTAATTACTTATATATAAAAAAAAAGAAAAAGAAAAAAGTGCCTATATTAATTATGTTACATGTATTCGCATAATCGCTTGAACAACCAATTTTGAAATTGAGAATTTATTTTATTTGCAAGTTGTAAGTTGAGCATGTTAAAACAACTTGACCAATTAATACATTAATCCGAATAAATTAATTAAGTTTTTCCTTGCTTGATTTGGCTGTCACTTTGTTTTTTCTTATAACTTCTCAATTTGCCATGTAATAGCAGAGCACGTACAATTAAGTACGGGCAATTAACTCTTTTACTTTTTTAAAATATATATAATAATATATAAATGTATATCATTTTTAACATTTACTCTACTAAAAAATTATATTTACTTTCTTAATTCAGAGGTTTTTCTTAAAAAAAAAAAAATTTGCTCCTTAATTCTAGGAGTTGGCTCTGCCACTGTTGCCGTGTGAATCTGCTTCAATAATAGAATATTATATAGAAATTGTAAAAATTATTTTATTATATAATATTTTGTTATTGATTTTGTCCATCATAAATCTGATAAATTAAAAAAAATTAAAAATACGATAATAATACGAGAAAGCCCATTAGAAAAAAAAAAATAGAGAGCTATATAGAGAGAGAGAGAGAAAAAAAATGTAACATTGAATTTGTTTTACGTTTTTTATTTTTAATATTTAAAGTATACAAATTTTCTGTTTTAATTCACCTATATTGGATCAATTAGTATCTGTAGGCTAATCTTATCCTAGGTG